>JAOBAT010116523.1:0-30468 GCA_026413305.1 Hydrozoanthus tunicans
ATTATTATTATTATTATTATTATTGTCATTACTAGGAGGCCTTCTTACCGCCCGTGCTGCGGTCGTCACGGGATGCGAGCTCAGTCAACAGTAACGGTACCAGTCCCCCTCAGCTGACTCGGCGGAAACAGTATGGGTCCACTTCTGTGTCACCCACCGATCACGTGATTGATGCGTCCAATCTGACTCCTAGTACTCAGACTGTTGTAACCGTCACCGATGATGACGTAAAACAGTAGAATTACTCACAAGGAAGTTGCGGCAGAATGGTTCACAACTGACTAAGGCTAATTATCAGCGTTGGTATTTTGTTAACTTTCTTCCGCTATTCCTTCAAAAGTTTATTTTTATGTTTCTGTTGAAACTCATTGATGAGTTTTCGCTCTTTTTTGAGAAAACGATATCAAAATATACTATCTCCGTTTTCCTTTCTCCCTGTCGTACTTTCATCTTGTTTTCTCGGAACTTTTCTTCTTTACGACCTATTCGCTTTGAACGATACTAGTAAAATATTTGAATTTTAAATGATGACGGTTATATGTGACATTCAAATTACAATAATTTAAAAGAGTATACAAACTTTCTAATACAAAGTAGTCAGAAAGTAAGTAGTGCAAGAAATTCTATAATTTATAGCTGCTCGTTAGTCTTACTGTTGTTAGATAACAGATACAAGCGAAACGCGGCAGAATATTGTTTTTTTTTTTAAAAAAACTATTGTAAGTATAAGGTGTGGTTAGAGAGTGGGAAATATTTTATTTCTTTTCAAAAGGTCTTACCACTCCACCAACCCTCCGTTTTTTAAGTAAAACGAAAAACCGGTGCGGTGAGAAATGTTACGATGAGACCTTGCAGTTAGACAAGGCGTTACTGGCTTTTACTTGGAAAATCTGAAAGAAACTGCTATCTTATCATAATTCTATAGGCAGTGCGTTTGAGTTCTTCAGCTAGTTAACTTAGGGTAATCCACGTACAGAAAATGTTAGCAGCCACTGAGATTTTCTAGTTAATACTGCTCTAGAGTTCCGATCTTGTTATTTTTAAGACTAGTTTCGCTAGTTTTTAAGACTAGTTTCGCTAGCTCGATAGTGAATAAAGCAGACATTATCAGGTGGTGTGCGCTGTTAGTTTATCTGCTTTTGTATTTTGATATTAAGATATGCAAGAAAATATTTCCCTTCTCAGTATGAAGCTGTAACGCCACTTAGTGGGATGCAGTATCTTCGCCTTAGGTGTAAAGATTAACACGCATATTTTCTCGTGACCTTGATTATGTCGATCACGAATAAGGCAATATTTGCTACCCAATTAAGGTTTTACTTAACATTATTCGTTCTTTGATCTTCTTTAAGATTAAAGCCGAATGTATTGATCACGCGATCACGATTTTAAACTGACACTGGAATCCGCTCCTGTCATGCCGTTCAAAAGCACATTAGCACAACCATAAATACCCACTCAACACAAGAAGGAAAAAAAAGGAAAATTTAGCATTCGTCGCAACCAGTTTAAACCTTTACATGCAGGCATACCAAATTGACGCCTCTGCCGTCTGATCCCCGGGCTAGGAAGAGTTGGCCTAACAATTTTTCCCACAGGTCTTCAGCAACAAATTCTTTTTTTTTTAAATTTATATACTGATAGCTTTTCTTTTCTTCATGTCATGTTCTATGTATTACAGAGCGCATGTTGTGAGCTCAGGCAGCGAAAACAACTAAGTGATTAGTAGTGTTTGTGCTTAAAACATTACATGTGTTTTCTGTTTTTTTAAAACAGCAGCAGGCCGGGGAAGCGGGTTGTTCTTCCCGAACGTGCAGAAAAACCTACGATTCTCATGAAAACACTTATTATAAAGCATGGGGCAAGGCCCTTTCCAAGAGTAAAGCCAATCTTTTCGCGCAAAGGCATTTTGTGATACATCTTTAATTTGTCGAGCATGAAAGTTACGGTGTCCCATCGCGTTGGGCAGTTACCATAAAAAGAATCTGTTCATCAATTATCCGATCGATTGCCATACTATTTTGTGGAATGTTCAATGAGGAAACGTTTATCAATTTATAAGAAAGTAACACGAGAACATTCATCGATCTTGGTCTGGGCAAATAACCCGTGGTTATGCTGTTTTCTTGGGCAGGGCGGAGAGTTCTCGTCTTTTCTTTACTTCGCTTTACTGTGATGTATATTACCCAGTAGAGCGGGCAATACATGTATTTCAACACTGACACGAAGATCTTGTATCGGTACTTACGAAAGGGGCTATCGGCGGTAATGGTGCTTGCTGTGAGAGAGCATTGCAGGTCCGTGGGGGGGAGGGGGATGCGACGGTTGCGCTCGACCCCCCCCCCCCACAGACGACAAAGGGCCACTTTTTGTTGACCAATAATTTGAAAAGCAACATTATCGTCTATATTTTGCTAAATCGATCTTAAAGTTCAAAACTTTGAATAATATCCACGTTTTAAGGTTGGTTTACATTTTAGTCTCACACTGAACCTAGTTTTCTCTCAGACTCGTGCCTTCGGCGCTCGTTTGGTTCGCCTCCTCGTTCAGTCGCAACCTCCGGCAAAAATTCTTAGCTACGGGCCTGCATTGGCCTCAAATCTATAAACTAGATTTGTATTAAAGGTCTTAGTACTCAGTGGAACTTGCCCCTTTCTCCTTCATTCTTTCCCTTCACTAGAAAACATCTAACAAACGGAAAGAACTTGCAATGAGTATCTGGCCCCTTTAGCTAAACCAAAAGTGTATTTTTATTTGCCGCGATATTAACTCTTTGCAACAATTGGAAGTTCAAATGTGCATGCAGGTTTTGTTTAGTATATGCACTACAGAGGGGAGCTGCCGGCATGGACTGACTGGAGAGTTCAAAACACAAATTAACCATCAAGGCGCTAGCTGCCCAAACATCTTTGAGGCGACTGTCGACTGGAAGACAAAAAAGGCAACGGAAAATTTTCCACAGCTGAGTTGCAAAAGAGTTCTTCCTTTAAGAGGACAATATCTTAATTATTGACAGTTAATATCTTAATTAATATTGGAAATGTTTACGAAAAACAAGATTGCCGTATTAAAAGAATATGATTAAAAATATTACAGTGACGTAAATGTACATAAAATCAATATTAAAATCAATGTTGCTTTTAACATTGTAACAAAAAAAAAGTTATTTTTCAAAACATTTTGGCATATAAAGTCAAATAAAGCAAAGATGCTGTGAGCTGCTTGAACTTCAACCTGTTTTGAGTTAAAACGGTAGAATTTTAAAAGATGAAAACAAGCAAAAATGTTAATTTCGCAGTATGTATGTGTAGAATTTAAGAAACAGTGACTTACAAATTGTCTATAATTCCTTTGTGTGAGATCACTGTTAGCTTTCTGCAGAATCAGCTCAGCCAGACCAATTACAAAGTACCTTTGGGGGGCAACTACGATTCGCTGGAGACTTGTTTACTTTACCAAACTGACAATTGCGGTTATTCAGTCGGCTTGCAAAACGAGTTAATGAAAAAGGAAACGGTTCAATTTTTTTCTAACGGAACTCAGTAAATTAAATTCAAGTTGGCGGAAAACACCAACAGGACGCTTCCACGTCAAGGAGCAAAACATTCCATGTTTGTTGTTTTTTGGTGCACAACATCTAGTCCAGGTTTTCGGCTGTTTCAATTAAAAAATTGTTGAGCTTTTGTCAGTGTTGTTTTTCAATGTATCGAGCGATTTCAAAGTCTCGACTTTGAAGTAGGGAACAACAAATTTATTCGAAGTTTCGGTAAGTATTTCATATATTGTCAAAACCTATTCATGTCTTTAATCATAAGTTTAGAGCAAAAATTTATGATTAAATCATTTCTCTTGTTGTTCTTTTAACTTCTTCAGCTCACTTGCGTGATAATTCTGCTTTCGATTCGAATATTCACTTCGTCGAAAGGTTCCCTGCTTTCAAGCATTGAACAATTTTGCCGGAATCGCTGAGAAACTAATCCAAAGTCGGTTTAAAATCCAAAAACCAACGAAAAACTTTCATCAAATTACACAACTGTGTGTGTGACTGTTGCTCGAAAAGACGCACAGTTTGTTTCTTTGGAAATGTAAGCCTTTTTGAAGCTATTATCGTCCAAGCAATTATATTTTGTGTCAGCAAGATTGTGACAAATTATTAGGACTTTTTGGACGGCTAAACAAAAAATAGATTTGAATTGTGTTTGCACTTATTTCTGATTGATTTTACAGCTAAACCGATAACCTTGAACAACAAAAAGTTAGTTTCCACATCGCTGTAAGTCAGCTAGTTTTATTAAGAGCTTTGCTTTTTGGTATTCGGAGCAATGGCGTAGTTTTCACTTTCTGTAGTTTAGTCAGAGTAGTACTATTAAGGTAATTATCAAGCTGAAGATGATTAAGTCACTGAGCCTCCCCTCCCCCTCCTCGACACCCCAGACTTTCACACCATTTCGACCCCGGGTTCATGCGTCAACACATCCCAACGTCTTATATCTTGCATCTCAAAATATTAATTCCTGTACACTGCCCCACAACTCTATATAAAAGTATCGCCATACATTATTGCCATTTTTGGTCAAGAGACGTGATATACTAATGCTCAGAATTAACGCTCGTGATTGGCTGGTGCATTGATATATTTGCACTTTAATGGAATGCGATTCGTTTAGCGGTGCACTTGTCACAACTTTCATTCTACAGTATCAAGCACACGGCGCATATATTTTTTTCTTCGTGTTTTTTTTAAATTCATGAAGACGAACGAAAAGAACTTGTTTAACATCGTTGAACTGGCTAAAAAGAGGCAATTACACAAAGTAATGATTTCAAAACCCAGAGGTAAGACATTGTATATATATCTTGAAATTTCAAGTGGTTGTGTAGCTGTCACATGTACAAGCGGCAATTACTTTTAAATTGAGCTCCCTTTAAATATTTACCTTCTCTTCTCTATCTCGTATCTCTAATTTATATGAAAAAATGCTTATATATTGTAAGTTGTTTGCTTTGTAATTGCGAAGAGGTTGAGCCGTTTTCCGTCTCATGCATTGTACATGCCAGGTCATTCGTTATTCGACGCATTGTTGTGTGAATTCCTCTCTCTCCGTACTGAATGCTTTTTGCATTTTAAGCAAACTCTTCAAATACAGGACATCATTTTCTTCCAATAACTGAAATGCTAACCGGATGTTTTTTGAGGTTATCCTTGGCGTTGCTTTGAAACTCGTTCGCACTCTCACGGACCAATTGATTAGTGTGCCACTCGAGGTCTTTCGGACTTAAATTAGTCAAAAATTAATTTGAAACGCGGCAGCTCGTCATCACTGTCTGCCATTTTCGTTCAAGAAATGTAGAAAAATATTGAATATTTTGCAAGAAATACTGTTCCAACAAAAAGTAAGTAAGCATTTTTAAAAATGGCGCCTTGACTTGCATGCAGGAACGAGCTTATCTTACCATGGAAACACGACAGGTCGTGGTTCATCTTGATTCGAAAGCGAGGCTTTGAGGTGTTTAACGTAAACAACTTGGCCATAATATATTTGTACATCTTTTGATACTGAAAGAAAGTATATTTCTATGAAAACATTTTTAAAATATTTTCTCCCAACTAGCCAGTAAAAGAAATATAATAGAAATAAATAATTACTAGCAAATAAATGAAAATAATAAATAATTAGTTATAAATACTGTAGTAAATAGTTGCAAAAAGTTCATATATGTAAGCCGCATCTATTCACGTACACCAACGGATTTAAATCACCTGTCTTTGAGATCCTTGCTACGCCATTGGCAGGCATGAGTTTAATCACGGGATGTTTTCAAGCATTTCACTTAATTTCTAAGCTTCAGACTGAAGTTTTGCAAAAGCTTACTCAAAGAGTTTACAACCTCGTTCCCAGGGATTTTCACCTAGAGTTGGGGAAAATGCCTGGGAATTGGGAAGGACTTTTGATATGTGTAAAAAGGACTTACGCTCGTTCCCCAACAGAAAATGTAACTACCCTCCCCGTCACAGTATGAACAATTCACCCTCTCCCCTCCCCCCTCCGGCCCTAAAGCTGATTCATGTTGGCGTGTGAAAACCTAACAGTCAGACCAATACGATACAAGTACAAGGTTTAATTAGCAAATGATTCGTCAGGAACACAAAAACTCGCACATACAGGCAGTTTGATCAGCAAGATAACAAGAACAAACATGTGGTGCCCTTTTTAACTAAATAAACGCGACGTAAAGGATTTCTGCCCAGTTGGAAAGTCAGCAGGGTTTTTTTGCATGGCGGAATGTCTTAGAAAGATAGAGAACTCTGTCGCTTGTTCGAATTCATTTATTTATCATCCTTTCTCTCCAAATTTAAAACAAATATTTTTCTAACTAAAATACATTTTGTGAAGTTGACATTACTAAATTACAAAGTCGGTGATCCAACTGTTTCTTCATTAATTACTTTTACAAATGCGACTTTAGTATTCCGGTGAAAACGACATTTTGATCTCACGCGCTCGAAGTCTGTTTCAGAAATAGAATTAAGATATAATAGATATTGAAAATAGCTTGCGAGTGAACGATTACAACTATACGGCTCCACTCTACTGCATATTCAAGTGTTCCAAATATGTCTATTATTGTTCATCTTTTACTTTCGAGCTGAAACGAATTATGCTCTCTATTCGTGACATAACTTTATCAACCAATAACATCACTTAAGCAAACATTACACATATTTCACGTCGTTTAGTAGTTGACTTATAATTTGTTTTCCTTCATTTCGGCAAATGTTAAGTGCTTTAACAGATGACTTTGTTATTCTAAAGACTTTTGCCGACAGTGTCTTTTCAAATGTTTTTTCCATCAGTTTAACTGAAACTGCAAATGCGAAAAGGAAAAAACTTCGTAACTTGCCCGCGGCAGAACTTCAAACACGTACGTCAAATCACAAATAGAAAGAAAATCTTTTATAAATCTTAATTGTTTTCTTTGAGCAAACAATCAGGCACATTATACAATCGTTTTGACAAATAACAAGCTGGTCACGAACTCGTGTAAGTGTTGGAAAGAGTGTGTTTATCGTATTAGCAGATAGCTCCCAACCAGAGCCGGCTGCCAACGTGTCTCAAGTAGAGCCTCAAAGAACAAGACAAAGTTGCGGATTATTCCATTGTGTAAAAGATTACGTGCGATCAGAAGGCAGCACGAGATAGCACGCCACAACGGTGCTGTGCCGCGAGTTTCCTTATAGACGCTGGTTTAAACCACGGAATGGGTCATTAGTGTGGAGAATCAAACGGGAAAAACGCGGGAAATATGTTTAGCCAGAAAAACGCACGAAAACTTCCTGTATCAGATTGGAATGAGGTTGATGTTGCGCGCTGGCTAAAGTCTCGAGGGCTTGGACGTTTTTCCAGAATATTTCGAGGCGAGTTTCACTTGATTAGCTTGGTAAAAGCCCTCATACAGTTTTAACTTGCAGTTTAATGTATAGCCAGCAATTATATCGATTTACTAGGAGAAAAATAGTCTAGGACCAGCCACATAAACCCACTGATGTAAAGTGTCTCTGTTTTCTTTCCAGAAAATCACATCAATGGCAAGACCTTACTGTGCATGGAAAGCCAAGACTTAGGTAAGTTGAGTCCAATGCATAGTATAGGGACTTTAAAACACTGTATGCTAAGGTATGCAAAACTTTTTGGCCGATCCATTTGGACTTTTTGACACTTGATCTGCCTTCGGCGTGCACAAAAAAATTGTCGCTGAGCAGAGTTGCTTTGAGCTGTTGTTTTGAAATGTCTCCTTTGCGTTCCACCAAACCTCAGGAGATGATAAGATAACTGATGTAGTGCTTTCAGTTGACGAAAATCAGCTGAGACAGACAGAATAATTGTATCATCTATAACTATTACAAAAAGACACAACCAAAGCACGTAATATTATGACGTACGTCAAAAACGCAGATGTCTTATTTGGTTTTGACGTGCTAGCGCTATTGGTATAAAGGTTTAGAATTTTATAGCAACTTTAACAGAAATCAAACTAATCGTGTGTTTTTCACACACTTTCACACACGCTATCTGTTTTAGTTAAATCCTGAAAATATTCGACGGTAGATTGAAGAGAGCCAGAAGCATCAGTCGAGCCTCTGTTGTTAGGGTATTACTTCACTTCGCTGGCGTCAAACGCTATCGCGCTTCCGGAAACCACTTTTTATTTCCTAACTCATCACTTGAATGTCTTATTAGCGTTCTCTTCAAACATAAGGCTTAAATTCTAAGAAAGTTGGCGGTTTTAAGGCCGGAAAAACCACCTTTTCTGAAAAACCTAGACTGGTAGTTTAATAAGAGCAGTTTGGTTTTAATAGTGAAATTATCCGCAGCTCGGTCATTAACTCTCCATCTTTTGACAAACTCTCCTCGGAATACAGATACAGTAAAACGTCTAGCACCTGAAAACTTAAATTGCTGGGATTAGCAGGAAGAATAATTACCAATAATTTGAGTGATAATACTGGCCACCTACTAATTTGTCGCTTGACGTAAGATTGTTGAGATATTCGCAGATAAATGAGTAACAAACTTGTGAAAAATGTCTGAAGGAACCTTCGATAGCGTAGCTCATTGTTTACTCGCTAGGCCGCTCCCAGGGAATGCAGAAATAGAAAGGAGAAACTCCAATAACTCGAAACTTGGCTGAATTCATTACGAAACTGCTTTTACCACTAGTATGGGTCGTATCAAATGGCTATTTCCGAGTTTCGAAACAATTCTTGTCAAAGCGAAAGCAGAGGCAAGAAGTGAGGTGCATGTTTTTCTGTTTCGATGCTCTATTTCTAAGTTCTGAAACTCCTTAAAATTCTAGATCTTTAAAAAAAGCCATATCAAATAACAGCAACAAGCCAATCATCCGTGCCATTAGGTTAAAAAAGACAGTATAACGAAAGTCAACTGCAAAGAAACAAATTGTAAAATAAAGCACTGAACCATTTGCCGGCCCATATTCAGTACAAAGAAAAAGAAAGCGCTTTCACTTTTGAAATTGAGTAAGAAAGAAAAACAAATAAAGGCTTTTGTTTGCCTTTTGTTGAGGCGTGAAGAGACAAGCAGTTTTTATCTTGTTAACGAAAATCGATTATCTACCATACCGTACCTCTAAATTATAAGCCAGTTAGACGTCAAACGATGTCAGACACACGGCTACATTTATTTCATCTTAACGATTGGACCTCATTCTTTATTACTTCCACCCAAAAAGAGCTCCCCGTCCACTCGCACACTCTTTCAAAAAGTTAAACTATATCTTTTTAAATAGAAAAGCTATAACAACTGCGTTCTTCAGTCTTTGAGAGTGACATACTATTGATTATTGCCAACTGGGACCAGTGTTTAAACTCAAGATTAATAGATTTGTGGTTTAAGGATGATATTTTATGTAGCTTAACACAACCCAACAGCATGTATTCAGATGCATTCTAACAATAATTGCGATTAAAAGATAAAGAAACAATTGCAGGGACAAGAAGTCTGCTTTTTATGAATAGATTGCATCGCAACACAAAAATAAAAGCAAACAGGTTCTTGTCACTTTATCGGAGATTTGTCCAGAGTCCTTTGTGCGGATTAGCTTATCATTTCTTATCTGATATTCCACTTGATCTCTATTTCTCGGGCCTGGCATGCGTATTCGGTCACCGCCAGGAAAGCCCCTGTGTTTAGTTGATTGTTCGACGCCGGAAGTGACGCTAGATGAACCAAAAACTTTGTGTTTGTTTACCGGGGAAGCCTTAATAGCAACAAAACATTTTTTCTTTCAGAAAGAGTTGCTCTTCCAACCAGAATCGAGTCTTGTCCGATTGGACACCTTCCGTTGCTAGTAAAGCAAAAATTGTCTACGTTCCTAAATCCTAAAGGTCTTTGTTCAGATTTTCAGGTTTTGAAAAGCAGCAACCTGGACAGCAATTCAAAACATTGATACAGTGGTTTTATATTTTTTGTAGTTGCATAATTTTTGTGTTTATTGAATTGCGACTGAAAACTAAAATGATCCCAGTTACGTGCTAGCCAAAATGAAGCAGGCATTACTTTTCCAAGCCCAATTTTTTAGGCCTAGGACCTAAATAGAATACGCACATTCCTTACGTACGAAATGATAGTCTGAATACAACTATAATATCTGTTAGGATGATTTTAAGACCCCTTAATTTGTTTATAGTTCTGAAGTAGAAATGTATTAGAAAACAGCGATTTATTTACCGGGGAGATCCACACCAGAGGCAGAAAATGTCGCCTTTATGGACTCAGTTTATGCCCCTATTGCCGACTCTTATTATATATTGTTTTGGTATACTGCTTAATTTAAATTAATATTATAAGAAGATTTTTCATTATTTTTGATTCTGGGCACCACGGCCTTTTTCTAACTAAAGGCCATAACAGCAGCTGACATAGAGACAAGCAAGTTGAGCTAGTTAGATGTTGAAAGAACTGAATTCTTACCACCAAGTGTAAAACCTATATTTTTGCATTGAAATCTAATAAACACGTTTCAGGATGCTCTTCCGCGCTGTATACCAGCTGCAGTGCGGTTACATAAATGACCATTAAACATATTAAGACGGCTTCCTTCAGAGAACGTTTTAAAGGTTTTACAAACACTAGTCTATAAATGTGGTATACAAACTAAAATGCCCACGTGATTATTGATTACTTGTTGGTGACCGCAAGAAGGCTAGACTGGCATAGTACGCATAGAAAGATAAGAATTCATTCATCAATTCATTCAAACATAACAAAGAAGCCGGTCACGAAACCATCCACGAAGAAAATCAGCTGAAGCGCCATTGTACGCCCCCAATAGTTCTCTGGATAACAACGCAAACTTTTAAACAGGAACTATAGATTTTATAATGACCTATTACAGTTTTCGTTGTGACCGCCCCCCCCCCCCAATAACTTTTTTGCTTACGCTGCCCATGATTTAGGTTAGAAAAATCAATTTATTGAGTCTATGCATTGATTTGTTCCATGACGATTCTTACTGAAAACAGTTTCTCGTTTACGCAAGAACAAACATTAGTGGCATAGCTCTATAGGCTAAACCGTTGTGTTAGACTTTAGTGTCCATTGAATTGTTTTCACTCTGACAGCCCTCGATAAGTTAACGTTTGTTTTTTCGAAAAAATTAAATAAAGGTGGCAATATTGACTGTATTTAAGTTTTAACTAAACATGTGTATCTTCATGAGTTTTGAAAGATTTTACTGGAGTGAGCAGCAATTAATGACAGCGTGAAAAACTTAATATCAGTCCCTCGCAGTAGCAACGAAACTTTTCAAAAATCTGCCTAACCCATATCTTTTAAGTTAGTAGAATGATTAATAAGGAAGACGCAAGAGAAAAGTTGGTTGGTCGAACAAAGATGCACTCGGGGGGGGGGGGGGAGGGAAAGAAGGGGTTGGTCAAACTCAATGAATACATGATAAATCATGGAATTCAGGAGGTGTTAATGGTGTTGTCTAATTTACAAGTAAGCCGTTTTAAGTGCTTTTTAGTTCACGATATTTTTACATAAGATTATAAGCATAAATTATCACCGCTTTCCGTTGATAGAGAATATCTAAGGTCGTACTGTATGAAACAAAATAAAACGACATTTCGTGGTTTATTCTGTTTAAGTTTTTCTAAGTCAAACTTCTATTAGTTCTGAAAAAATCCGTCTTGTTGAAAACAAGGTTTTTGTGGCACAATTTTATGCATTGGTTGAGCAAGCCAAGTTGCGTAGTTAACGACCATTTAGGGTGCGAGACTCTTCAAAGGAAACGACCTGCTAAATGGCTGCTAAATGGGGCGATTATGAACTTGTTAAGCAAACTTTTTAATTCAATTGTTTTAAAAACACAAACTCGACACAAACTCAATAATTTCACTTTGCTCAGGGTGTCTCTTTTTTTTTTCTGCATCAACTGAACTGAAATGATTTCAACAGGTTTTCAGCCTTTTATATAGAATTTAGTTCTTGTAGAGACAAAGTTTCGATTAGTTCAGATGTCTTTTAAAATACGATAGGCCACACACAAATCATAGTTGTCTGCAGTCATAAACACTATTCGTGACTTTGGAATTTATTTGAATTGATGTCTCGAGGCGCTTTTTTTATGAAAAGGTTCCTCATTAGAAATGGACGCCTTCTACTACGGGAAAATAATCATAAATGATAATTAAATTTCACCTTGTGATCTCACGATTTCGAGCTTACTGGCGGCACGACTAACTTCAGTTTTCTTGTCGTTTTAAAGAAAGTTCTCGAAAGACTTTTCAAACAACTCTTGAATTAACTTCTTTATTGCATCAGTGAAGTGAGGGTAATGGAAAAGAACAATGAACCGAAGCTGGCAACAATTTCGTGTTGTACGCAACAAAAACATCAGGTACGCAATGATGTTTCTAATTCTAGTATAGAGCAGTTTGAATCCCTGTTATTTAGGTTATGCTCAATGGTTGTGAATAATTGCTTCACCGTGAGAAAATGTTAAACAGCAAATATGGATCAAACTTTCCTCCTTGTCAATGCGGTAGCAAAAAAATAGTGAAAAAGATTTGAAAATGCTTTGGAGCTAAGTTTTAGAGTAAATTGATTTGACGTGTTTGCAGTTGCGTTGAAACAATTTAATAGTTGAAAATTTTTTATTCGTTATAGCAAAACAGTATAGCCCTTGCATGGGCTTCATTTTGAGTCAGGTACATTTAATGATTTAAACCCCTCATTTGATGGCAGTATCGTTTACAACATTTTTAAAGTGTCTAAGCCAATATTGAAAGCAAACTGAACTCAGGTTCCGCATCGTCGATTGGAACACGCCACCCAGTATGAAACTGTAGCAGTTTGTACCTTTCGAGGTTTTAGTCTTTACAGCAAGTTTTCTTCAGTGTTAGAAAATATTTTTTGATTAACGGGCTTGACTTCGCTGTGTCTCACGTGTTCGTTGTTGTAGGACCTAATCAACAAACTCTTGACCGAGTTAGCCCAAGAATAACGTCAACCTAAAACCTTCAACATTTGTATTAGTCTTAAGAGTTTAGGAATTGAAAGGACTTGGATATGAAACAAGTTTGGTTTTGAGTATGTAGTAGCTCAGAGCAGATATCAATAATAATGTAATTTCTATCATAAGACGCTATGACATTTTTAATTAGATGTTAGAGCAAGTTTGATTTCATGTTCGGTTCCTCGTTTCAGTGAGAAACGAGTGTTTTTAAAATCGTGCAATTTTTTCTTTTAGAAAAGGTGGTCAGTAACTATACACTAAACTTGTTTTGACAGTTCTACCAAAATGTTTTTTAGTTTTTAGTGAGAATATCAATATCAAATTAAACAGGTCCATTTACAAGAAAATGTCAAATCTTACTGACACTGCCCTATTTCAACCTAGATGATACCTCTAGGAATTGTATTAATTTGTTTTACACTGAGTACATTTGCGATCCTAGCGGAGCCGTTTTAATATCAGAATCACTTATGCCGTAAAAATGCAAAACAAGCGGCACTTATTCAACTTTTAAAAGTTTGAAAGAAAGTTTGTTACGCTGTTCTTCAACTTCCGAACGCAATAATGAGTGCAAGTGACGATGAACCATTGATTTTGACAAGTTTATAGTCAGTGTCACTCGTGCGAAACATAGACTTGCATTGTGCACGGATCTTCAATACCTCTGCGGGATGCACAGCTAAATGACCATAGCGCCGCGTTTAATATCGGTACTATATGAAGTCGTTACACGCAGTGACCCGCATCCCGCATTTGACTTTGAGTATGAAAACCCGCAAGAAAAAAAACAAACAAAAACACTTAGTTGCATTTAGATTACGTAGTTCCCATCAAGTCTGTCATATCTGATTGCTAAATGTTGTCAAATATCATTTCTAATAGAAATTCAGTGCTACGATATGCCAATCAGGCCAATAGCTCTCATTACTATTACCAAAGCCCAAACGCAAACATTGCGTCCAAGGCATGTTTTCTCGTCTTTTTATTTACACTTGGGTAACATTTTCCCACTCTCTTACTTATTGTTTGTTAGCCATGCGCGCAGAAGCTAGTCTATGCACGCGGTGATTCGTATCGTGCGTAGTGCACTTTTGGCGCGAAATTTTCCCGCCATTAAAGGTCAGTGAAGAACGACGTGCTGCGCAAAGTGAGATGTTTTGGGCCGGCCTTGTAGTTGTTGGCTCGAATGGTAGGAATTTTATGCATTCAAATGAAACACGCACTAAAGAGCCTTCAAACTAACTTCACGTGCCACCATGGAGATCTAGCACGTTGTGCCGGTTTTTTCGAACAATGTCTTCCGTTTCAAGCCATGTCGACAACAGCGAAGAAGAACGAACGTCAACCTTGATAGGTCTCACAGTCAAATGTGTTATAAACTCCGCCCAAAGTCGAAAGTTAGTTCAGTATACAAATGGTTTTTCAGAAGCGTACGTTTTTACGTTGAAGTAACAAGGTAATGAGGGTGAATGAAATGTCTTCAAAGTTATCAAAAAATGCAGAAAATAGCGCCGTTTTTCGAAACTATCCCCCGAAACTCGCGCCTTTGGCTCGAGACTGGACACAGAATGCGTAGATTCCAATAGTTTCTTTTGCATTTAGTCTCTCTTTATCAGTTAGGTTACATTTGCTAAGACTGTTATAATTTTGATAGAAAAACCTGTACACGGTTCTTAGATTTAAAAAAGACTTTAGCCTTTTACGATTGTTCAATTATTTGGAAATTGCAACTGTTAGTTTAATCGTGATTTGTTCTGTATCTAAATGAGGCAGTAACTTTCCATTCTTCATTGACTTCAGACAACTTTATGTTCGCAAATATCCAACTGTAAAGTGTAATACAGGATAATACCTCAACTTTTCCGGAGATTGACAGTCCACGTGTTATCACCGGTAATGGCGGCTCTGTCAATACTCAAGATGACCCTTTGACCTGCTCTGTCGGAGCTAGACGTTTTTAATTCCCAATTTTCACGATGGATATTAACAACAACATTGGACTGCTAGCGCCTGAGTTGAACTTTTCATAAAATCAAAGATTCCTGTCTTCAAGCGACGGATATAGATTAAGCACTGATGGATGTGGCATATTAATAACAAACCACGCGCTGAGGTGAAGCCGCGTTATAGAAATTTGGCTAGGATGTTTCCACCGGAAAGCATACAACAACAGTGAAAGACGTTTTATTTTTGACGGAGCCAAGCTGGCTAGTTTCCCTTGAACAAGAAAGTTGCTAGAACAGTTTGGCTTGTAGTGTTACACAGGTAAGAAAACTTGCACACTACGATTGCTATTTCTATCATCTATGTTGGTTCCGCAGCCTCTTTGTGTGAAATTAGTCTCCGTTGGTCTCTAGAAAGTGAAAGTAGAATGAGAAGAATACAGAAATAGAATAGTACGTTTGATTTACAGTTGTGACAAACACAACGCTGACAATACTCTTTATGTCAAAATGGTCAAGCGCTACAGAAAAAGTCAACTGCGCAACTGTTGTTGAAGACACGCGAAACCCCAGTTAATTGCGTTTTAACCTAGAGGCAATTAAATAGAGAGGTTTGGTATTTCAAATTTTCAGCACCGCAAAGGTAGAGTCAATATGCAAACGAATGGCGCTCTGAAGTGTATTTCAGTAGAAAACCTAGATATCGAAACCCTAAGGACGAAGTAATTAGAATCAGATTACTCAAAACGACGGCGGTTATTATAAACATTTACTTCGAAGGCACCTTTAGAACTCCTGGCGATTCGATTGTCTCTCAAACTTAGTTTGGGAGTTGGAATGTTTTAAAAACTTTAATTGTTAAGCTTTTAATGAAGTAGCAATTAAGTAAATCTCTGACACAGCTTTGCGTCGTGTCAACGACCAAGTCAACAGCAACTCATATAAACAAAGTTGGAAGGTCGGAGAACCTTATCGGGAAACGAATCATGGATAAAGAGACAGCAATTCTACCGGGAAACTTTTCGTTTGCACTGAATCTGGTTTACTCATCAAATTTACCCTGCTATGCTGTAGCAGTGGAGGTTGAACATTTCTGTATGTTAAAGTATTAAGTTAGTGCTTATTCTTGGGACACCGATTTAGAGCATTCTTCCCCCTTGGGGTTGCACATCGTCAACAGTATCTCTGCAATCTGGACAACGACAAAAATGCATACAGAAACTCGGCTTCAATTTTTTTATTTGCTCTTAGGCTATTTATATTTCAACTTTTTCCCGGACTTGTTTGTATTCTAGTTTTCAAACACTAAAAATTTGCAACCAGTTCGGGTTGATGCCTTTTTTCCGTTTTGATCACCATTTCATTGTTTGTGGTCTCCGAAAGCGAGTGTTGCCGTCACGGCGCTTCCGATACTTGCGAAATGTTGTCATTAAAAACTTTGAATCCAGACCGCTCGTCAACGAGGGTTTAATTTTGAGTCGGTGATAATTATAACACGTTTTCGTAGTTTAATGTGTATTGGTATTTCATTCTTGTTATGAATGTACAAGTTTGTACGCACAGACCGCGACCCGCACTCGGCTACTATTCATAGTGCATGCTATTAGTATTAGTAACTGATAATGTTTAATCCTGCTTAGGTAGTTTTTTATTCTAATCTATTTTCTAATCCCTTTCAGATTTTAGAAAATGTAAGCCAGCTACTCTGTAAGAAAAAACTACTGTTTTCTTATGAAATCGTAAAAATGGGATAAACAACTTTTCTGTTTGCTTTTCTAGGCCATTGTTTTGCTTAGATATTTATAGGAAATGACCACTTGCTGCTTATAGACTGAATCGCGTGTCTGTTTGTTCAAATCTATTGCAGTGATATATTTTATCTTATGATAGTGGTAATAATATTTTAGTTTTTTGTCCGAGAACAACATTTTTTCTCTTGTCTTTAACTTTGCTTCTCTATAGCGGCTTTCTATTAGCTTTTTCAAAGTTTCTCTCACAGCTAGCTAACTAATATTACACCCCATGAAAAGCAGGTGGATATCCGTATCCCGCCCTCGCGCTCTTTTAACTGTTTTCTCAATTATTTGTCGAAGGCTCCATATAAACTCGAATCCAATTTATGTTGAAGGCGTCTTCACTGAACGGAAAGCACTTGCATTCAATCTAATGTGTTCAATTTCCGCAGAAGCGCGGCATGGAAACGCAATACAACCACAGTCTAAACTTGACTCGTTCTACGTGCTGCTATTATCACCAAGAGACAGAGCTTCTCGTTCACGCTTTAAACAGGTCGCTAGTTCAAGTGGTGGTATTTTTGTTCAATGTCTGGAATTGCCACAACTAGGTAAAATTTTTCCTAAATGAATCGGCCTTTTGTTGGAAACAGAGTTCTGGTTGTAAACCCCTCATTGCCCATTCATTAGAAGAATGATTCTTTTTGTCTAGCTCTTTTCAGCATTTTAATGTTTTTTTGTCCAGCTCTTTAAAACATTTGAATGATATAAAACCGAGAAAAAGAGTGTAAGTCAATAGAACCATAATTTTAATCAATCGTTTTGATTAAGATTTGAATATCTGAAACTAAGTCAAAAGTTGCACGTTGACATAAATGCCTAACGGTGATTCTTGAAGTGTGAGCGGCGGTTAAATCCCATCGACTGCTCATACTAATTAAACTGGATTAATCCTCAACACAATACCCTGGTCACGTACACTTTGGTCTTCTTCAGTCCAAAGCCAAAGTTTTGCATGCCTTAGGGACCCTTATCCTTAGCACGTACGTATCTACTTCACTAGTCGCACTATCTCAACTATTTTTAACCCTATTACAGACAACCTCAGTGTGAACATACCATCGTCGTCACGTGACCAACTCCATGCTGCAGTTCACGAGTTGAGGTTATTTAGGGCGGCCTTTCCGACGGACAACAGATATCAAACCGATCCATACTGCCTCAACACACAGGTTACCCGTAGCAGGAGCATGCACGGGCGTACAAACCTCGTACCGGGTGGAGGTCGTATTAGATCACAGATCCTAGAAATCCCCCCGGGTATTAGCGGTAAGTTCGCATACACAGGGTACCTGTCGCAGGTGCGTGCATCCATAGGCATGCTAATCTCTTACCGGGTAAATGTTCATCTGGTTGTTCTTACTCTGGGCGCCACCAAGATTCCAATCTGCCTACAGTGTAGAAATCATGGCAAATGGCCCACTACGCTTCGTGTGTCTCAAATATATGGGAAAAAAGGCCATCCAATTTTTTTTCATTTTGTTCCATAAAGTTGAAGTCGTATTATAGTGAGAAGATTCTGAAATCAAATTTTATGGATCGAGAGGTTTTAGTCAGCTAATTTCTTTTGTTATTGCGCTAATATTCTGCAAAAATGAGTTAAGACAGTACTAGATATTCATTGCTTTTTTCTGTGTGTTTTCAACAGTGTATGCAAAGCACCCGCGGGGCCGTCGTCATCGAGTAGAAAGAGAAAGCCATTCTCTGAATGGAAAATCTAAAATTGCAGAAAATGGACGAAAATCTGCTTCTTTGGCCACGCCCTCAGCTCGAGTACTTGGAAAGAAAGTAGGCGAAAATCCTTGTGTCTTTACCACTTTAAAAATTCTGATCTCACACTTATAAAGCAACGTTGCTTGCGGCAAATTTTGTTTGAAAGGTAACACGAATACAAATAAAGAAAAAAATGGAGGTGGAATGAAGCCGTTATTTAAGTAGTAGTTTCTATATCGTTTTCATCTGTTACTGCAGTTATAAGCGAACCTAAAATACATGTTTCATAATGAGCTTAACCTTCCTCACTAAATGTGTTGAAAGGAATGATTGTTTAACAGTACTTTTAAAGCGCTGCTGTAATAACGAGTGACTAAGAAGATTGTTTGCATCTTTTCCTTACAGGGGGTGGTGAAAGTATTTGCTGACATTTTAAAAGCGGATGTGAAATACAAAGCAGTAGAAATATATACTTCTACAACAAGGTAATGACTCTTGGACTTTACAAGGAAGAACTATAACCAATCTCATTGTAGCATTTACCTTAAAAACGAGATTTCAATAAAGTTACGGTGATATAGTTGGTGATGATATATGATGGGTGACAACGACGAGAATGATAATGGTGTCAAAGGTGGTGGTGATGGTATTTACGATAGTGAGTGAAAATGATAATAATAAGAAGAACAATGAATGACGACGATGATGATGTTGAAAATGATTACGGTGATACAAATAAAGTTAATTTATGTTGTGCAACATCAATTGGGCATTTTCGAATGCGCATGATAAGAAGAATGAGAAACGATCATGACAGTGACGGCGTTGATGATGATGATGATTGCGGTTGTGGCGATAATAATGATGATAAAGGTGATGATTACGGTTGCGGTGGTGATGATGAAAGTGTTTGCGGTTGTGGTGCTTGTGATGATTGCAGTGGTCATGGTAACGATGATGATAATGATGATGATATGAATGTCTCTAACAGCCTGATATGTTTCACCCTAGCAAAGAGCTTGTGAAAATTGTCCTGGACAAGTACGACTGTCGTACCAAGGACCCAAACCTCTATTACATTGCCATGGAGACTGGTATCAAAAAGAAAAGTAAGAGTTGTGTCTTCTTCTAAATATCAAACTACGTAACTCAGTTTAAGAGATTTGTTTCTCCTGCCTTTTCTACAGTAGCTAACTTGTAACTATAAACTGTGCCGGTTCATCTTTTAACTGTTCTACTTTGGAAAGAAAAGGAGCGCGGCCGTATAGTTTAAGCTATGTCTTCAGTTACGTTATCATCTTGTTGATTGATGATGACAAAAAGGGTTATTTTGAAAGTACCGATAATTTCGGAAAAACTTCGGACATTTTAGGAAGTATACCAGCGACCGATCAGCACTAAGTAATTTTGCCCTGAGTTAAGAAAAAATGCCACCGCTATCAAACAGCTCGAAGAAATTTTGTCCTCTATCTCATAATGATAAAAATGATTGCGTGAATAAAGAGATAACTACAAAACATGTAGAAGTAGAGAATAAACTGTACGTGAAATGTAATAAGTTGCTTTTGAGGATGATGTTACTCCGAAATGTTGCTGATTGATGTTGTATACGAGGGTGTTTTCTGTTCCTTCCACCAATTTACTCTTTCGGCTGGCAAATTCAAAATTTCAACTTGGAGTTAAAAGGAGAAAGAAGACCGCTCACTACTTGTTGCTCCAAACTTGTCGCTATTGCTTACATACTTACATGTTTTACAAACTAGCTTTTAGTTATCTTATGAAACGGGTGTAAAACTGTTTTATCATTGGCGATACAGATTCCGGCCTGTCAATCAACCAGGTCATTGTGCTAGAGGAAGAATTGTCCCGCCCACTAGAGCTCCAGGAGAGCCAACCAGAGGGGGAGACTGAGTTCCACCTCAAGATGAGGAGCGGAGGACTAATAATGGTTCGGACCAGCATTCTCACTTCCGGGGTTAGTGTCATGACAACCATCACTAACTACTCTATTCCCGCAAGGTTATTATTAGAGGCCTTAAGCACGAGCCGTCCGCGTGTCTCCACGGAGGCCAACCGGAAAACAAACACCAGTAGTTGACGCGTACTTGCACACGTCATGCGGTCGTGTGAACTCTACAGAGGCAGCCAAGACACTTTTCACCTCCGTGACGATCACCACGGCCGCATGACGTGTGTAAGTACGCGTCAACTTCTGATATTTGATTTCCGGTTGGCCTCCTAGAGACACGGGACGGTTCGTGCTTCAGGTCTCTATTTTCCGAAGGAAATGACATGCAGGCGGCCATACCTTATACATTCCGGGAGAAGTTTTTGTATTCCAAAACTGTTGGCAGCATTACTGTTTTCTCTTAATTAGGTTTCTTTTGTTATGAATGAACCGTTTGAGTAACAGTCATTTCTCTATATTTTGTTATCTTCAGGCTGATTTTAAAAGTCTGTACGTGGCACGTAATACGACATCCGCTGAGGTTGTGCGACTCGTTCTCGCCGGTTACGACACGGATGAGGCGCCTGAAAACTTTTGCTTGCGAGAAGGATCATCAGACTTTGCAAGTGAGTTGCTATCTAGCTATAGTTGATGCAGAAATAAGCAATAAGATAATTGCGAAACAGTAAACCATAGTACAGCTCTAGGCTAGAATAATAACTTGCATTAGTATCTACCAAAGCAACCGATATCCATTTTTGCGCGCTCTTTAGGGCAGTCCGAAGATTTAATCAGTTTAGTTTAACGAAGTTATCCGAGAAAACACGAAAGTCCGATCATTTCCAGGATGCATACAGCCTTGTCTTCTTTAGATAGGTTTAGCAAAGACAACGCTTAACTTAAACACAATGCGACGTGTACATTGCACAGTCTCAAGCTGTGTGCGCGCACGTAAATATATTCATAGCTCGAGTTAAGTTCCGGCCATGCAGTAATCGGACCCGAGCCTCTCACTCGGGCGACTGGTGCACTACCAAAAAATGTTTGGAGGAGGAAGGGGGGGGGGGGGCACAGTGGAAATTGTAATAGTCCATTATAAAATATGAAATTCCCATTCAGAAATTGCCGTTCTTAGCCAGAAAATTTTTCGAAGTAGGCTTGTACCCCCAACCAAATAACTTGGGGGTGGGGGGTGGGTAGTGCCTAGTTCCGCCGCCCATGATTTTAACATAAGCTTTTGACCCAGAATGAGAGCGAGGATGAGTGCTCACTTTAGTAAACCCATCGTAGTAAGGGCCTGCGTAAGTCTTACAACGCTCAAGTTTAATTAAGACTCGTCCTCATTCTTGTTCTTGGTTCTAAAGATCTCTGATGGTAAAGGAACATTTGTTTGCAGTTGACCGCCTGTTGAACGACGATGAGTGTCCGCTGCACGTGCAATCCCAATGGAAGACTGGAGAGCAGTGCAACTTTAATCTCACCCGAAAAGTTGCAAGTAAGGTAAGAAGCTGTTTGGATTAGTACTACTGTAAACATTGTGTTAATCTGTCTAATTGTCTGTCGCAGTTTGTCTCGCATTGTTATATACGTGTATGTTGCTGTGTGCAGGTGTTCGGGGGGTGGGGGGAGGAGCTCTTGAGGCTAGTTTTGCTGTGTGCAGGTGTCTGGGGGGAGGGAGGAGCTCTTGAGGCTAGTTTTGCTGTGTGCAGGTGTCGGGGGGGGGGGTACTTGAGGCTAGTTTTGGTATAGAGGTGCCGCTGGGGTTTTGGACAACCCGTTCTTTTTGATAACCCTGTTTAAGAGTTCTGATCATGACCGTCCACTTGAGAACTTTAATAATTAGTTTACATTAAATTATTGGATACGCATTCATTTTGCTATTCAATTAGCGCCTGAAAAGTTGCAAAGATCGTTTAAACCTGGGGCTTACTCACTCATCATCTCTTATCCCTTGTGCATGCGTGAACCGGAACTAATGTCGCAAGAAACAACAATCCTGTTTAGGACAACATTATCTAAAATCTACTGCTGAAGGATAAAAGGATACCCTTTTTAGGACAAAAATGTCTTGATTTATATAACCCTGTTTGGGACAACCAAGGGGCTCAAAATCCCTACCCTGTCGAGCGGCACGCCTCCCGTATAGTCTATATAAGGGAGTCATCCACCCCCCCCCCTCCAGGACAGGTGTCTTCAGATTCAAGATAAGAGTTCGCCACCTTTGTTTCCTTGCTTCTGCTGTTGTGTTGATCTTTGATGCCATTGATACTCGTAAAATATTTTACTAGATTTCAGTGATTGGCGGAAACCAGTACTAAACTACGAACGAATTACCAGCCCTTTTGAAACAAAACAACAAATGGCTATCGACGCTAAGAAAAATATGGAACTACTTGCAAAATAGTTGAATATGACATTTCTATAGTAAACAGCATGGCTTTTGGGTTGAGGCTCTCACGAGAGCAGAACACAATTCCTTGTTTTATCGGGTCAACCCTGGTTTTTGGGACACTGTTCAGTCATCCCTCCCTTGGGTTAGAGCTAGAAGGTTTTGGTAAGTTTAGAGGAGAGGTAGAGGGTCGTTTTCCTTTGAAACTTGACCCCTGCTGCTTTATCTTACATAGGGAGAAAAAGACGACAAGAAAAATCACGTAGCGGGTAACCATAGACTGCAAAGAGAGCTCCACAATCGCGACCGCACGATCGAGGCGTTGCGTCAGACAATACGACTCATGCAGCACGGGGAGGCCGATAAGTTAGCAAGGAGAAAACTTAACGGTTACACTCGCACAGAAACGCCTGCAGAAAGTGAACAAGATGTGTCACATCAAAATGGAACAGAACTAGTTGAGCGAGAGAGACAAATTTCTGAAGGTTTTAAAAAAAGATTAACAGACTTTAGTCAGCGGAACAACGTCCTTTCTAACGGAACCCTAGGAGTGAATACGGCGGCCGTCGCAGTTGTTCAGCCTCAAATGAAGCGGTCAAAAAGCGTTTCTTCATTAAACGATTTTGACGATCTTGATCACGTGAAAGCGGGTAGCAAGCGCTTTAACGAGCCGGAAGAAACGGATGAAGCTCCAAAACTTTTGCTGTCAAGGAATTCCTCAACACAATCAAGTGAAAGGGAAATGTCAACCAGCAATTCCTTTCCGACTCTACTCCACAAAAATAAACTATCGGACGAAGAGCTGCCGGCGGAAACGTGGCAAGTAAATGGTAGCAAAATTGAAGACGATTATAAACTGTACGATGTATTAGAAAACAAAGACCTTGTTCCAGTCCGCCTTGAGCGCCTCCCGGGGGAGGGGTTCGGGATTGAGTTGGCACAGGTCATAGAAATAAAGTCAAAAAATTCCGAGGTAGGAAAGCAAGAGCAAATGAACGTTGTTTATATTGTCCACGATGAGCATGGTGAAAATGTTGTATTAAAAGGAAGTGAAAGTTCATCTTCTTCCAAGGACAATCCGCTTAGACTTCTTACCAACTCAGGGAGCTGTAGCGTGCGTACTCGTTCAGTCTCGTTTGAGCTCGATTTACGAAATGGTGACCGCCCTTCCCCAGGAGGGCAAAAATCATTGAATGAAAAAACACCGAACTTTTCCACCACCGAAGACATTCTATATCAAGAACGGAAACACATCTTGATGACGAAATTGAACCTCACTCCTTCCCCCAGTTCTTGCCCATCAAGGTCCAACTCGGTTAACATTCGCAGGCCTAATTCAGACCCAGCTTTGCCGTTACGGTCATCGTCAGCGCTGGCTCATTGGCGGTCAGCGGGTTCTCCAGCGCCTGGTCCGGGTGTCAGAATTGTAGGCATAGCAGAAGGAAGTGTTGCTAGTGTGAGTGGACAATTGAAAGAAAATGACGTCATTATCGAGGTAAGGCTTTCTTGTTGTTCATAGAGATATGTTGCTTCCTTTATGAAAACACAAGAATAGAGTTATGAGAAGCAAGTATTTTTTACAAATTTTAAAAAGGGTCGCACCATTTCTCTTTATTGGAGGTAAAACTATGAAACTTTTTGTTAATCACTTCGAGTTTTTTTTCCATCCTTCTAGGTTTTTCATCCGAGTTACAACTTAGTCTCTGATCATACTACACACATCTTTGTTTTGGATGCAATAAAACATTAATTTCTATCACTTTTTGCAGGTAAATGGCAAATATTCACTCAACTCCACCCTAGATGACACGATTGCGCTCCTGAGGGGAACGGAGGTGGTGAATATGGTTGTAGCGAGAGAGCGTCCACTTGAAATAATCGACCCACCCTCTCCATTCTCCACCCTGGTATGTTGAGTACGCTAGTGTACCGAAAAAATGGCGTCTGTATGTCTTACAACAAAACCATTACATCATAGCACGTATCAAATAGCCACCACATATACCTGGAAAATATATCACGTGCCACAGACCTACCACGTATAACTTAAATATATAACACACACTACGTACGTACAACGTTTTACTCGATAATATAACACGTACCATATTGCCACCACGTATAACTTGAGTGTATCTAGCACTATCAAACCTATCAACTAGTCAAGAAGTAAAGCAGAAATAGAGCGAAGAAAGGGTAAAACTTTGAACACATGGTCCAAAAACAAGGACAGTATATAAAAACTCCTTTATTCGGCATCGCGCTTAATTTTTTCGTCCTACGTACGAAGTCGACGCGCGGAAGCAGCTGTACTTTCCCTCTTCACCACCATTCCCACTGTAAATGAACGCCAATTTAGTTTTATCTTGTGCTTTTAACCAAAATGATTTGCGACGTCGCAACCACATCGAATTGCGCTTCCGCGTATTAGATCGTGCTTTAAACGTACGTCACGCTGGGCGAGCGGAACGCTATTGAATGTGGGGCGGCTTAGCTTCCCATGAAAGCAAACAAGCCGCATTTCTACGATTTGCGTCCGTATTTTATACCCCAAAAATCCCAACTTTAGAAAAAAACATTCCGTAGTACCACACAAGCAGTGTATGGCACTTACTTTATTATTGATTTACAGTGAAAAATACAACCCCCCCAAAACATCCTGTAGTTTTTTGCGACCCCATTTAAAACCCCCCGACTTTCATAGGTCTCCCCGTTCCCTCCTAATTAAAAATGTATGAGTGGGGCCCCTGTTTACTTCGGTCATTAAAAAAGTTAAGATAGTAGTTTAACAGTTAGTGAACTCATAGAGTGAAACAATGGTAACATTTTATTTTTTTGAAAGTACTTAAACGGACCGAAAAAATGGAGTCACATACGACTCTAGTAACGAGGTGACACCGCGATTGTTGTTGTAATTGTAGGAGAGGAAACACGAGCAAGTCCCAACGGAACCGTCGCCGAGTGAAGAAACAAAGAATTTGTTAGAGGAAGTCCAGGAGCTCCGAGACAAATTGAACAAGATGCAAGAAGAATTGAAAAAGAAAGACAACAAAATTACTTCTCTAAAACGTGCTTTGGAGAAAAAGAAACCACACTCCAAACTAAACGAAAAACACAAGTACACGGAAACAGTCCAAGTGATTGTATAGAGCATGCTTAACACTGCTGGCCCGGTTTGGGCTGCCTTTAAACATAAAACGTTCACTGGAAAATATTTCTACGCCCTCACAACTGGTTATTGTTGGTTATTAAGTCCAAGAACCTCATCCAATCATAAAATATCTCATTCGTGGAATCCATTATTATTGTTTAAACGATTCAAAATATCTTAAAAGTTATTCTTATTAGGAGGACTGGTAAACTACATTTAACTAAATAAAGGTTATTTTCAAAAGATGGTTTATGCTATTTTTTAGCACTTATATATTAAAAACTTTGAGTTGCAAAGTGATTTAAATACAACCATTTTTCTATTGCAATAAATGTCACGTACAAACACTGTGTGGTGTTTCTTTGGAACTTTTAAATAGAAATTTGAAGAGAAAAATACTTGATTGGTAAAAAGAGGGCTATGGTTTCAAATCCAAAAAGTGTGTAAGACTTTTTTAGTATACTTCGACTTGAATGAAACTGCTTTTCCATCAAGTAAATTGGTTTGGGAATTTTCATGCTTACTATGTTTTTTTTTGTTGCCAACACGATTCTCATGTTCCCTACACTTCAAGATGAAAATTCAACAGTTATGAGCCCCTGGCCTGGCAGGTAATCTTCTTGGTTATCTCAACTGCATTATGCTTGGACCATTTGTCATTCAACAGTTAGACTCCAAGGGCATGGCTTGCAATCTTGGTTATAACAACTGTGTTATGCTGGGTTCATTTGTCACTCAACAGTTAGACTCCCCGGCATGGCTAATAACCTTCTTGGTTATCTTAACTGTGTTATGCTGCGACCATGGTAGACCCCCCTGGCATGGCTAGTAACCTTGGTTATCTTAAGTGCGATATCCAGGGATCATTCATTGGGAGGACAGATTATCGTCACTTCAGGAAGCTCTCAAGTGCAGCAGGAGTTCTCTGTATTGAGTTGATATTTCGTTTGATTCGATCTTCAACTGAAGCTGTAGATTTTGATGAGTACGACTGGACCTTCATCGCACTGGAAAACAATGCATGAATATCACCACAACAGTGTACAAATACAACATCTTATTTTGCACCTTGACACAAGGAGGTAAGAGCATTTATAAATACTAGAAGTAATAATAAGAAAGTGTAGCCATTTCCAACATGATTGACATAAGTGACAAGAAGCCATGGAGTAAAAAGATATTATCCTGAGGGTGTAGTGCTTAAGATTATAAGACTAACAATACAAGTACAAGAGACACCATCCTTGTTCAAAGTAAAACATTTGTATGACAATTAGACCCCATCCACATGAATCCGGATATATTTGAAACTGCACATATTTTTATGCCAATAAGACTTTCCATCCATACAAAACCAGTGAATATGCTCAATGAGACTGCATCATTTTGAAACTGCTCTCCAGAGTGCATTTTTTTATAATCTGCAGAGTTTGCAGATTGGATGACCCAAACCAGAAATTTTGGAATCTACTGATGTTGTGAAGTCAGATCAAGGCTGTAAGTTACAAAAATTAACTGATTCAAAATAGTGATAAAAACCTTGTATTGAAAACTTTCATTTCGATCAAGACCCCATTCACATGAATCTGCATAAAGTTATATGGGGCTTCAAAAATATCTGGATCAGGTGGATTGCATCTTACAGTACAATTAAACACAAAGGGATAGCCCTAGTACTTCCTAGAACTCTTCTCAGAATAGAGTAGGTGAATTAAGAACTACATACACCAGAAACATGTTACCATAATACTAAAACTCACTCGATAAACTTTGCACTATCCTTCCCACCATGCTTTGCTTCCTCCTGTTCCTCCCTCCTCTTCTCTTCTCTGTGTCGCTTGATGTTGATTTTCTGTTGCTCATCTCGTTCCCTGGAAGCAAAATGGTCTCTGATCAAAAAATTTAACTCAAAGTATTAAATTCTTGACTTTGAATATTGCATTTCTAGTGTTCTGATTGGCTTGTTCAATCTCTATTAACAGTTCATACACAGAACTGACCAAAGTTGGAAACTCACTAGAGTGTTGCAAAGCTGAAATATGGTTCTTAATGGATTTTGGCTGTTATTTTCAAGTTTCGATAAGTTTGGAAGACTCAATAAATTTAATAAAATTTTATTCTTCTTGAACTTATTGGATACAAGATCATTTATAACCTGTTTGACACTATGTGCTTCTTGGCTGTTTACCATCACATATCCATTGTGCACTCTTGAAATATTTGTTAAAATATAATTGTCACTGGTTCCAAAAGTAGCCTTGAAAGTAGATAAAATTTTAAGAACATTTCAATTCTGCTGCTTTGATTACAGCTGACATTTAGAAATGAAGTTCATAAGTATTCCACTTTCAACTATTGTTAAACTTAACTTCAATTTGTTTTCTTAAAATCAAAAGTATTGGCTGTGGAATTGCATATCGAGTATTTTGAATGATAAGAAGATAAAAAGTGAGACAAAGTTTAGTTTCTTTTTATTGATTCCATGTTTTAAAAAAAACACATACAGTAACGATCCACTTTCACTAATATATTTTACTTGAGACAGACACAAGCAGCAACAAATCTTCAATGGACTATTAGATTGGTAGACAACAACACTAAATGTCTTTTATTAGAAATCACTTAGTATAATACCTTATAACAAATTATCTACTTGTGTGCTGATGTTGACTAATGCATTCTTCTCTCTGGAACACTCACGTTTTCACTTACCAGCCTGCCAACTAATCTTACTAAGATTTTGTTTTTGTCTTTTAATTCCAAAAGAAAATTATAAATTATATAGTTGACATTATGAATACTGAGCAAAAGGTGTGGTTGCAGAGTTTGAACAGCATCTAAACCCTACACATAAATGGATGTGCGTTTAATAATCGTTTGTTTCTCTTCGTAAATTTAGTTAACCCTATTAGCTGAGTTATACTTTCAAAAGAATAGGTTATGCAAAACAAACGAGTTGCTTTAATTTGAATGTAGACAGATGAGAATTTAAATTGCCACCATTTATACTTAAGGTCTACAATGGTAATTCAAACTTCAAGAAGAGTACCGCAACAGATAGTCATAGATAAATATTAGTGTTATCATTTATTAATTTTTCTAAAATACAGAGTCAATTTTTTTGTAACTGGAATGGAACTCACTTTGCATTGTTCATCATCTCTGCTCGCCGTTTTTCAAGCTCAGCGTGATCCATCTTCCTGTGAAGGGCACAAAACAGATTAAACTTTGATGACTTACTAGAGTGCGAACATGTCCTGTCAGTGCTTGCCGTACTTCAAAGCTACCTTCTACTCTAGTGTTTCCTCCCCCCTCTCGAAAATTAGTTTAATACATTGGTTCACAACTGTAATGTAACTTATACCTGGTAATATTTGAACCTTGCTGCCTTCTCCCCCTGGATGTTGTGATTTGTTGCAATTCTTGCTTAAGTGGGCTGCGTAATCTTGATTTTTTGCTATGGTGATTGGGAGATCTTGATCGGCTTCTGTGATGAAGGGGAGATCTTGATTGCCTTCTGTGATGAACAGGAGATCTTGATTGCCTTCTGTGATGAACAGGAGATCTTGATTGCCTTCTGTGATGAACAGGAGATCTTGATCGCCTTCTGTGATGAACAGGAGATCTTGATGGCCTTCTGTGATGAAGGGGAGATCTTGATCGCCTTTTGTGATGAACAGGAGATCTTGATTGTCTTTTGTGATGAAGGGGAGATCTTGATTGCCTTCTGTGATGAACAGGAGATCTTGATTGTCTTTTGTGATGAAGGGGAGATCTTGATCGACTTCTGTTATAATGTGGAGACCGACCATGATTCCTTTTCCTAGTTGGTGAATCTGAGGTCTGCCTGTACCTCGTTGCTTCATTATACCTGCCCTGTGGCCTCTTTTTATGGTAGCTATCAATGGGGGAAGTGGATCGAGATCTGTATGTTTAAAGGATGCCAGGAGTGATTTTGTTTATAATCTACTGTCAGCATCATTTATAACATATCATGCTTGTAATAACCTGTATAATATATTAAATAATTTTATGAGGTGAATCAGGAATTTCTTGCATAAATGCCATATGTAATCACTACAGTAGAGTAGCATAATAACTTTTTCTAACAGTTTTTCAAATAATATATATTTTATCAAGAAGACAGAACAATTCTTGAATTTTGACAAAGAGTTAAGATATATAGATTAAGATATCCGTTTTGATATAACACCGGCTAATACTCTATGGATAACCTTGTTATTATTCCTCTCCAGTCATGGCTGATGGCTCGCATTAGTTCTTTGAAAAACGCAGTTGAAGATACTGACAATATTTTTTCAAATAATATATATTTTATCAAGAAGACAGAACAATTCTTGAATTTTGACTAAAGAGTTAAGATATATAGATTAAGATATCCGTTTTGATATAATGCCGGCTAATACTCTATGGATAACCTTGTTATTATTCCTCTCCAGTCATGGCTGATGGCTCGCATTAGTTCTTTGAAA
>JAOBAT010116524.1:0-13924 GCA_026413305.1 Hydrozoanthus tunicans
ATGACGTCATTAACGGTCAAATCGTTTTTCGTACTTTTCTCGAAAACTAAGCCATATTTTAAAAATCCGAAAACAGTATAAAGTATATCTTATTGCGTACTACAAATGAGCAAAGTATGAGCGAAATCGATTTTGGAAGACTTTCCGCTGAATTTGTGGTTTTTATACGGACGCTCTCTTAAGTCAAAGTAACTCACGGCAACAGAAGAATTTCTGTAAAGTTTTAGACTGACAACTCCAACTCTTCCCTTTCCAATGATATATTATCTTGTATTCCCTCATGATCTTGTAGAAGTGAAGGCGTGGTATTCCTAGAATTTCAATGGAGGTCTCATACCTTTCACTGAATGTGTGAAGTTTTTGCCACAGAAAGCAATCCTAGAAGTTTTCAGTTTGCCTGTCCTTTTCTTTTTCGGACTCTTGCCACATTTTAATGTAACTTTCTTTAAACTTTAACTCTAAAGCAATCTTTTGGCTGAGACATTTTTTATCTTCCTTTAATCTCATAAGAGTGTGGTATAGCCCTCTTCGCAGCTGCTGCTGCTTGTCTTTTTGTGCTTGTTGCGTGACAGTCGTTGATGTCGTTTAATTATTTCCAAAAGAAGCTTTACTCTTTTTTCTTTTTCGGTTCTGAATAAACTCAGTTTTTACTCCCGTTATAACACAAAAAAGAGTTTCATTAATAAATCATATCTGTGATCTTTTCTTTACCTGAAGATTAACAAAGTAACTTTTGGATTTTTTAAGAACAAATTTTGGGTATAAGCTCATGCATAATGTCTTTGATGAATCGTTTGAATTAACATACTTCTCAAAAGAGGTGCTGGTAAAAGGTCACGTAAATAACATTACCTTACACAGCAACATAAACTGCATCAACATGAGCTTATACAGCCTTGCTTATACAGCCTTGCAGTACAGTTTTGTAGTTACCACTGACAAGCAGTTCTTTGAAAGTACCACCTGAATGGGTTGTTGGTAAAAGGCAGTACAAACCACCTTACACAACAGGGTACCAAATTAAATGAAAAGAATGGATTCATCCTTTTTGTATATTGGCAAAAAAAATGGAATATCAGGGTGGAAAGTTCTTATGCCTTTGTATTTTTTAGGGGATTTTTCCAATGGTCATCCCTACCCTGTTTACCCGGAGTACCCAAGCCATCCCCCCCCCCCTCCCCCAAGGATAATTTTTATGTAAAGACTTTAAAAAAGGTTTCATGTCGATTTTTGAAACATACTCTCCAGCTCCACTGCTCTGCGGCTGCTCGCTCTCCTCAAAGGCTGGAGCTTGGTTGGTATCAGTAACATCTTCGTTTGTTTGATGATCATTATCAGGAGTAACTAGTAGCTCTAGGCAACTTCAGTTTCTTCAGAAACCTCATCCTGTGTCCAATTACAGGAATGAGGAACTTGGTTGCCCTTTCAGTTAAAACTGAAAGGTTAAAACTGAAAGAGCTTCTGCATCAACAGCACCATGTACAATGTGAAAGTAGTACCAGCAATTGCTTAAGTTTGATTTATACTCACTGCATTTGAGACAAACAACTGTAACAAAAAGAGTACCTGAGCATTTCCGCGGTGCAATATAATGTGGTTTTTGGACTTACTTAATACTTATTTATACTTATTCGTGAGAAATGAGAGTTTGGTTTCAGAGGTCAGTTGATGGCTGGTCAATAAAAGTTTAAAAGAATTACGAAACGATGGCCAACAATGGTCGGGACAATTGAAACTTAAATTCCGTTGGTCTATAAACGTAGCTAGCTATTGAAATAACTTATCGTTTCTTTTGTTTGGTAAAATCATTTCTCGGGTAATATTATTGTAAGGCGATCAGGTACCGTCAAGGACCGCAGCAAAATAGAAGACATGAAAATATTTAACCTACATTTTATAACTTCGGCTAGAGTGAAATGTAAAAGCTTTCATTACGCATTAGAAAAACTTTTGAGTAAAAAATTAGTAAGCGTTTTACTCAAGAAAATGCGTAAGGCTTACACATATTTTTGCGTTAAGCATTTTACTCACTTTTTGTGTTACCTTTACTCACAGTTTGAGTAATATTCAATGGCAGTTTTACTCAAAAATTTGAGTAAAAGACATGCAAGTGCTTTACTCATTATCATGTGTAAGGCTAACACATATTTTCGCGTAAAGAATTTTACTCAAACTTATGTGTTAGCTTTACTCAAAAGTTTGTGTAAAACTTGAGTTTACTCAAAAAATGTGTTCTGCCAACACATTTCCTAAAGTACAATTTTTGCAGTGTAAAAACACTTTTAATTATCAATATTTTTTCCTAGCCCTAACTTGAGAACGAACACACATTTTCATCAATGCTTGGCGTAGGCGATGTATCAAATATACATCGTTACTGAAGCATCAATAGCTTGCGCTGATTTTCGCCTTTAAACAAGCTTTCTTCAACCCTCTACAAATTTTTTTTTTCTTTTGCCTCCTAGAGCCTTGTGTCGGAAACAAATAAAAAAAGTCTTGCTTACTACTTGGTTTTAAATCCAATGTTTTGTCCTCCACGCTCTTTCGCAGCCCTTCGCCAGCTTTAGTTTCACCGGACACTTCAACCCTGTACGTCGTGGCACCATTTAGATCTTCGAAGTTTATATCCATACTGGTTACACTGCCTTCGTTTGTACTGAATTTTTTGTCTTCTGGCTTTGTTTCCCCCATGTGACTTGTAACATTAAAGTAAACCTATAAATGTGTTAAAAAAATCGTTTTTAGCTACAAACACAAAATTGTTATACAGGGCCCAGTTGTTCAAAGTTATTAGCAGTGAACTAGGATTTGATTTTTAACTTACGTTCTTTCGTTACGTTGCTTACCTTACAGAGACTCATTTGAGCTGTAGTGTTGGAATTGACAAGTTTTTTTTCGTGCAAAGACTAAACAGTATTTTATAAGAACCGTAAACCACTTTTGGCTTAACGAGGATTAGATTAAGTTAACCAGCTTTGTGAAAACCGAGCTGCACTTAGGTTTCTGTGTGGGCGTCAATAGGACAGACACAGGAAGTTTAGCAACTTTTTTGGATGGATTGGAGGTAGGTATAAAGGAGTTAAATGTGTGTGAGTTGCTTTGCTCAGTCGTGAAGAACTGCAACTCCCAAGCGCTAGGCCCCAGATTCGATTTCCGGCTTTGTAGAGGGTTGAACATTATTTTGTGCGGCCTTCTTTCATTACATCGTCCGTGGACTTTAGCCTCAGACATTAATCTCCATTCAAGAAGGGCAGGCTGTATTGGTAAATAATAGTTAAATAAGAAGGTGTTCGATTGACTCATAAGTAAATGGAATGGAATGTGGCTATAGCCCTAGACGGCTGCTCCAAGTTACTTTATTAGTTCATTTACCATACTTGTGATTTAGTTAGGAAGTCATTTAAAAAGATAGACTGATTAATAGGAAGATAAAAAGCGAGAGAGAGAGAACAATTAAAGGCCAGTTTCATCCATTGTTATAAATGAATCGACTGATTTTTTTATTGGTATAAGTAAACGGAATGGAATGTGGCTGGAAAGATCAAAACCACTTGTACTGTAAATGCGTGCTAAAAGTAACTTGCAGTCGCTAATAGCTGGCACAAAGGCCAAAAAAGGCTATAGCCCTAGACGGCTGCTCCAAGTTACTTTAATAGTTCATTTATCATACTTGTGATTTAGATAGGAAGTCAGTTAAAAAGATAGAGTGATAAATAGGAAGATAAAAAGCGAGAGAGAGAACATATAAAGGCGAGTTTCATCCATTGTTATAAATGAGTCGACTGGTTTTTCGATTGGTTTTCTGAGACAAACGTTTTTTGCTTATGGTCCCGAAGTGTTTAGATTTGAAAAGGTTTGTTTGTAAACATTACGTCATCTGAAATCCGCCTATACATACTTACAACGTACACAGAAAGATAAATACATATCCGCAAAAATAAATATAGATAGACAGACAGACAGACAAGCAGGCAGACAGACAGACAGGCAGGCAGGCAGGCAAGCAGACAGACAGACAGACAGACAGACAGACAGGCAGGCAGACAGACAGACAGACAGACAGGCAGGCAGGCAGGCAGACTGACAGTTAGACAGACAGACAGACAGACAGACAGGCAGGCAGAAAGACAGACAGACAGACAGACAGGCAGCCAGACTGACAGTCAGACAGAAAGATAGACAGATAGAGAGGCAGACAGACAGACGGATAGACCGGCAGACAGACATGCATAAACAGATACATACTTATAATAGCAACCTACATTGTATCTTAATATGATTCCGTTTGGCTTGTTTGGTGGTTTCCATTCCACTGTAACTTGTGAATCAGTTTCTGTAAAGCTAACCTCTCTAGGTGCACCAGGTGCTAAAACGTAATACAAAATACTATAATGTAAACTAATTACAATACATATAGCTTTTGTTTCAGGCTCTTGAAATAGCAAATGGCAAACGAGGTTAGAAATTCCGTAGTCTTGTCTGTGTTGTCATTTTATTTTTTGTAAAGTTAAAATTAAAGACACAGCCGTGCACAGGGATGCTAGAAAAGGAGAAATTTACATGAAAATAACTCCTTTTTTCCATTTTTGTTATATAATTTAAGGAAAAACGAGAAAGTGTACTGTGCAGCAAAATTTGTACAAAATAAATAAAGGCTGTCTTAAATGTTCTTTCACTTTCTCTTTGAAAGCTTAGCGAAGTTAACCGTTCTGCCTAAGCTGGTACTTAAGGATCATTTAATAGACCCAATTTACTTACTTGATTCGCTAGTTGAGCGATTGATTTCTTTACTATAGTTGCTATATTCAACTGTAAAGGCTCGAACCTGAAAAAAGAAAAACAAATGGCTGAGGGACAAAGTGAAGTTAACATTTAATTTGTTACAAGCTGTTTTAACCCTTTCAGTGTCCGTTGTAATTGTGAGTTCTCCAGACTAGAGCTGTTAGTTTCCATTCAAAAAGTTTGCAGATTTTTAATTTGCGTATTCAGGGGTTCTTTTTTTAGTGGTGTGTTTTAAATTGAGGATATTAGGTACGAGGTGAATAAACCGTAATATTGGTTTCAAAGGTGAAGTTTTTAATACTAGGCCAGTAAAATAGAACATAACGTTTAACTATTCCGTTTGCAAAAAAAAAGAAAAACAAATGGCTGAGGGACAAAGTGAAGTTAACATTTAATTTGTTACAAGCTGTTTTAACCCTTTCAGTGTCCGTTGTAATTGTGAGTTCTCCAGACTAGAGCTGTTAGTTTCCATTCAAAAAGTTTGCAGATTTTTAATTTGCGTATTCAGGGGTTCTTTTTTTAGTGGTGTGTTTTAAATTGAGGATATTACATGACCGCCAGATGAAACGAATTTTTTCTTCGAGTGCTGAAAGTATCTCTCAAAAACGAGCGAAGCGTTCTTTCAGCACGAGAAGTTAGATTCGTATCCCCTAACATCCATGTATTCTTTGTTTATTTCTTAGATACTGATGAAGTTCCTACATAAAGCACAGCTCTTATAAAAGAACTTGCCGCGTGCCTGAGCGGGAAGCTCTTTTGTAATTTGCTTATTATGTTAGAACCATGGCGACACTAATATCCTCACACGTGAAAGATACAAATAGCATCTTCACTGCCGCGACTAAGACATGATTTTTTAATCAAAAGTTAAAAACCTGGTGTTTCATCAGTATTTATAGAAAAAACAAAATGGTTTAAAGGATATGGTATGAGTGATTAGTCTTATACATGGGTACGATGATAACTCTTGATGACGACTTTTAGTCAAAAACATTAGAGTTTTAAACCCTTAGATACACATAACTTAGCCTTCTTCAGTTCTTGCACAGTTATCATTTTTATAATTAAAACGGTGCAATATGATTTTGGACGACCATAAGTGTTAGTGTTTCTGCTTGACGGCTAATGCTATTCATGGATCGTAGCTGTCAATCCCATGTGGTCCTTGAAGACTGTCGTATTAATTATTTTAAGAACATGAGAAGGCAAACAGGAAAAAAAAAGGAAAATTGAGCGTTAGGCAAGAACCGCATTGTGATCTTTTGAGACCAGTAGGCTACATCAGAACACTAGTTCAGTTACCTTAATCTGGTAGTACGTAAATGCCTCCAATTCTTCTATCTTGAATTCTACAGGGTCTGTTAGGTAGTTAGTAGTAACGTTTCTGTCTCGAAGAGGTCCATCTTTGTTTGAGAGTGACACTGTGTAACCACGCAGCACGCCATTCATGATTATTGGCTGCCGCCAGCGTATTGTGATCCAAAAGGCTTTTACTTCTACAACCTCGAGATCCCAGGGTGCACTTGATGCTAGTGTTCAAAACAGAAGATTGAAGTTAAGTTATGTTGTGTGGACGAATTTTATTAACGTCACAAGCTTCTTTTTCGGAGAAAGAAAACTTCTGAGTTCCTAACGAGAATCGAAGTCACGATCCTCGGTCAGATGTTCCACCTACTGAGCTACACGAGCTCACATTGTTCTGTAGATGAAACACCGGGTAAACATGTGGCTTACTTAATGTCAATTAAGTTAAACTTTCTTAGAGAAGGACAAACGCGATTTTCAACAGGGTTCTCTATTGCACATTTTGAATAGCAACACAACTAAATTATTGAATGCGAAGGTTTCTAAGGAACATAACGAAAAAAAAAACTGCCTCGGAAGATTGAGAGGACTTGAAAGTTGTTGGATGTTCGAATGAACCGCTTTCTAATTGCCGGTTCGAAAGCAAACGAAAATGAAAAAAATAAAAATATAAGGAAAAAACATGGAATGAAAAAAGATTCCACAAAAAATGTTTCTTATTAGGTACAGCTGCAAAATTGTTTTTTTTGTTAGTTTTGCTGTCTTCACAAATCCTAAATCATATCTAGATGACGAGGCTCAACAACTTATAGCTTAAATCGTAATTACTTGGGTGAACACAAAAGTTTCAAAGTTATACAGAAACGTCTTACCGTCCTCGTGTGTTTCGGCAGAAACAACAGGAGTACTCAATCCTCCTCCACCAACAGATGTAAATGCCTGAACTCGACAGCTGTAGTTTTTGTAAGGCACAAGGTTTGTTACTACCGCCCAGGTACGAGGTGAATAAACCGTAATATTGGTTTCAAAGGTGAAGTTTTTAATACTAGGCCAGTAAAATAGAACATAACGTTTAACTATTCCGTTTGCAACCGCAGGCACTTTCCACGAAACTCGAATGGATGTCGAGTTGATCACTGTTATTGTGACGTTTCTGGGAGGCTCGGGCCCTGCGGTAAGTAAAATTGTGATTAGTTAAAAAAATGTTTATGTGAACAGTAAGATAAGGTGTCAAGAAATCTAAAAGCTGAAGTCAAACGTTACTGTTTCTTGTTTTTTAAACCTCTTTTAAAAATAAGGTTGCTGAAAATTTCTTACCTACCAGTATACATGTATAAAAAAAATCAAGCCAGCGTGATAAAAGCCCTTAGTAGAACATAACCCAGTTTTATAATACATCTCCCTAGTTGAACAACATAATTAGCAATAACGGTTCTCGAGGACTAGGGAAGCCGAGCGGCAAAGGAAAAAGAGTCAGTTACTGCATTCTAGAGAAAGGGAAAATAGATTTAAAAAGTATAAGTTTAAAAAGCCCTTAGTAGATCATAACCCACTATTATAATACATCTCCGTAGTTCAACATTATAATCAGTACTAACAGATCTCGAGGACTATGAAACCAAATGCCAAAGGGAAATGAGTCAATCATTGCATTCTAGAGGAAGGGGAAATAGATTTAAAAAGTATAAATTTAAAAAGCCCTTAATAGATCATAACCCACTATTATAACACATCTACGTAGTTGAACAATATCTCGAGGACTAGGAAGCCAAACGCCAAAGGAAAAATATGTCAATTACTGCATTCCAGAGGAAGGGGAACTAAACTTCAAAAGTATGAATTTAAAAAGCCCTTAGTAGATCTTAACCCAGTTTTATAATACATTCCGTAGTTGAACAGTATAATCAATAATAACGGGTCTCGAGGACTTGGGAAGCCAAATGTCATATTCAACATAATAATAAATAGGCAGGATGCCAAGAGACTAAGTTTTCTTAGTGATACGAGCAATTGTAAAAGAAAACCAAATAAAAATACAGAAATCAGCCATAAACACCATGTCTTGATAACACTTACGCGATTCGTCTGTGGTAACAAATCGAGTGGCCGGCTCACTTTCCCCAATCATGTTGGTGGCTGTAACTTGTAGTCTATAAACAGTGAATGGCTTTAGACCAGTTACAGTGGCATATAGTTTATCAGAGGAGATGTTAAGGGGTGGTTTGGGTTCAGAGACATTGTAGAACACCGTGAACCACTCCACCGGTCTGTTTCCAGTAAAGGCGAGTGACCACGATAATGTAATGGATGTTGCTGTCTTATTCACCAGTTGAACAGCCAGCTTGTCGGGTCTCCCTGTAATGATAATCATGAAACTGTGTTTAAAAGAAATCAAACTACAAGTACAAGTTAGTTTGATTATACAATTGTCGAGTTAAACCTTTAGTGCTGACAACGCTAAAAAACGTAGAGTCGACGGCGCAATGGCCGAGCGGTTAGCGTGTTCGACTCGTAATCCTAGGGTCGCGAGTTCGAGCCCCGGTCAGACCAGTGTGTTGTGTCACTGAACAAGACACTTTACCCGATTTGTACCAGTCGACTCAGCTGTCTAAACGAGTACCAGTTCTGCTAGGAGCTAACCTGCGATGGATTAATGTCCTGTCCAGGGGGAGTCAAAGACTCTCATCCACTTAACACTAAAGAAACTTCAGATAAGCGCCAGCCGTATGAGCCACTTAGGCCTTAGAAAGGATTTAGCTAGCTGACAAAGCTAATATTAACTTTGAATTGAAATGATCTTGCCGAATAAAAAGTTAAGTTTAAATGTTTATGATCACCACTCAAACATAGAAAAGTACGCAACTCATTTTTACGATTGAATGTACGACAGTGTATTACAACAAGTACTGTGAATACTTATTTAGTTTCAGCCTAACTTAAATGTTGTAACTTTTTCCAAGCCTCGATTAGGCACTCCTTTTGCGGGTGAAACAATGTTGAGACATACAAACTGTAAATCAAGAACCGTTACGAAATGCCTTGATCTGTTCACATCGCTACATTTCTCTGACGAGTTCCGAAAAGGACAAAACAGCTGTCTGGCACTGCAAATTCTGACATTCTCCGATCTTCTAATCGCATCTTTTCACTGACATGTTTAATATCTCGCAGTATTCAGCCTTGCATTTTCATTTTTCCCGAAATAATGTTGTATGATTGTTCTTGTTTTTGTTGGATAATGAACGAAACGGTTGTTTAAACAAAACGAAGCCATTGTGACGAATACACCAACAAATCAGGAAAATTTAGAAAACGGAGAATTCGTGGTGTAGTTTGTCATCGAACACGAATAAAAGCCACGGTCTTGGTATTGAACATTGAGGATTAATAGCATCGAGTGTTTTTCCGCTTGTCCAGTTGTAACGATAATAAAGCCACCGCCAGATTCTACTTTTTTGCTTTCTTTGAGTCACAAGACTTCAGGGGAAGGTTTACCTTCTCCAACACAAGTAAAGTTCACATTGTTTCCTTCTATGACTGTTGTATTATTCTGCATTTCCACTATTAATGTCGGTCGAGCTATATAGAGAAAAACAACAGATAATAAACATATTTTCTCCCAATGAAATCAAACTACCTTTTCTTTGCCCCTAAAAGTCTGAAGAAAACTTACAGGTTAGACTTAAAGACTCAAGCAAATCTGTTTTAAATGCTACATCCTCAAAATGGGATTTAATCTATCTATCTTTCCTCTAACGTAGAAAATTCAAACCTTTAAACTTTTGTTAGGTATCCTGCAATTTTATCGAATTCTGAGATAACCACTCCTGGTCGAATAAGATAACGTGCACTTGTAGTTCATAGACAGTTATAATCAGATTTAACACTACATCTACTTTACGAGATATCGTACCTTCAATAGTTAAGTTAGCAGGCTGCGAGACTTCTCCAGCTACATTACTTGCAGTGCATGAGTAAACTCCTTCGTCCTTTTCAGTAACATTGTGAATGATAAGTGTCATGTTCCGATTTCGTAACTCGAATCTATCGTTAAGTTTCGTTGCTCCATTTCTCTTCCATTTGTAAGTGGGAACTGGATCCCCTGATGCTGAACATGTGAAGTTGATGGTGCTAAACCTCTCAGCAACAAGGGGCTGTGGGTAAGTTAGGAACTTTGGAGACTCTAATTGAAAAATGAAAGATTTCAAATGATTTACAAGTCGTGAACGTACAATACTTTACCAAAACCTAAAAGATAGAGAGAAAAAAAAAATGAAAAATAACAATTCTTTTTTAACTTTCTTCAATAACCCTATAAAATTTGTGCACTATAGTCTTATTTCCTCGAACTTGAGGACTCTAACAGTTTCTAACACCAAGACTCAGAGAAAGAACCTTAACGAAAACACAGTTTTCAGATGACGTTATAACGGATTATAGTGAAACTGTTTTGACAGAGAGCTTCTAAAGCTGCCAACGTTTTTCAACAAGAGTCCTTTTTCAGATACAAAGGCGATATCAAATCTAACGAAGAGAGCTGAAACAAAAATAACAACACTTGAAGAAGTTAGTGTCACTGCATACCGTGGACTGTTAGTTTCGCCAAGACGCTCTCCACCCCGGCCCTGTTGGTTGCTGTGCAAGTGTACATCCCCTCGTAACTCGGACTATTCTTTACCGAGGCAATCAACAGATCATTGCTGACCAAAGTGTGTTTCGGTAGTTCTCCATTGCTGAAATTCCACTTAAGGCGAGGGGCTGGTATCCCCCTTGCTGAGCAATTGAATCTAACCGCTTGGTCCAGAAGTTGGACTATGGATTTTGGTTTCACGACAAATTCTGGTTTAACTAGAAAGAGAAATTGGCTGTTTAACTAGATAAAACGATTGCTTATAAATATAAATGTGGACAACTTGAGAAACTGCGTCCGTTTTTCTATCGGATTAGGAGAAACTAGGTTCTAATTTCTCCACGCTGTATAATTTAGAATTTTTGCCCAATACGTTTGTGAATATAATTGCCTATACGTCTGACATCTGCTTCAAACAAGTCGTTTTTAACCTGTGGTTATTCTTAAATGCAACACATCCGAAATATCTTCTGTTAGCTAATGTCTCGAACTAAAACAGCCAAGGAATCTGAAAGGGGAGTATCTGTGCTAAAATTTAGGCAGAGAAGAGCACACTTTTTGAGGCACTATTTCTAGGTACATATTCTTCCTTTTTGGAACTGAAGCAACTACCAGTGTTAGTAATTTTAATCCGACGTTGCAAATGAAATAGCACGAAAAGTAAAAAGGCAGCTAAGTACTTTTATTGAAAAAAGAAGAGTATTAATAAGAAACACTAACTCAAAAAAACTGAGCGAGTGTTAAATGATAATGGAATGAGAAAACTTAATGGTGACTATAAATAACGACAACATACTCTTATGACATTTTAAGCGACAATGGAAGACAGAACAAAGGTGTAACAAGCTAGAGTTACATCTTACAAAGAACTTCAAGTTTCTCTTCTTCTTTAGTAACTTTGCCCTTAACAGTGTTGACTGCTTCGCACGAGTAATTTCCAGCCTCGCTGTATGTAACACCTGACGTTCGAAGGAACAGACGCGCTGTAACATTCTGTAGAGGGGAGCTGATGTTAGTTATAATAACTTGCACAACGCTATTGATGTGTTCTTCAGACGAGTTTGCTTTCTGAACTAAAGTACTGTTCTTTCTCCACGTAACGGATGGCTGTGGATATCCGTTGCCATAGCAATCAATGACGACGTCCTTTTGCTTCATAAACAGGCTTCTCGTAAGTGGTGGAGAAATATAGACATTTGGTGGTACTGCAAAAATATAATTATATTTTGTTATATAACAAAAAACGAAAACAAAGTGCAGAAGTATCATATCCTAAGTTACGCTAACACAAAAAAATTCGAACGGTGGAGGGCTGATTGCCTTCGAAACGTTTTATGTCATGCTATAATGTACCTCGAAATGACCAAGGGAGCTATATCTGCCGGTTTCTAGTTACAATTAAAGTGCCTACGAAACGTTTGTGCTCACGTTAGTTTATTACGTTTACAAAAATTGTTCAGTTTGAGTTGCGTTCGACCTTTGTCTTACCTTTTTTTTCTACAATCGAAAATCGTATTTTGCGGTTCAACTGAAAATGGTTCCTTTCCGCGCGCGGCTACGACGTAGTAAACTGGGAAAACTGAAAGCAACGGTGACCAGATAAAGAAGAAAGGCGAAAGTTAAAGCGTAGCTTGGGCGCCTAACCGTGTTGCAAAAAAAAAAAAATAAATACATACACACCGGGTGTGTCAATGCACTATTCCCTAAAAAATACAGTTTACTACGTTGCTTCGTCCCCAGTCTTCCTACCTTATTGGAACCACTTTTGCGTCAGACTTGTCTCTTTTTTAGAGACCAAAAAAACTCAATTCAAGTTTTATTTTATTGCAGTTTTTTCTCTCTAATACAGTTTTAAGACATGATAAGCTGCAAAATTATGAAAAAAAAAACGTTTCATAGGTAATGGTACTGATCATGACGATAACACAACTCACCCTGTACGTTAACCCAAACACTTGCTGTTGCGCTTCCAGCTCTGCTGCTGGCTACACACTGATATTGACCAATGTCGGTAAGATCAACACTTTCAACGATTAACCTCGAAGTATTGGATTTTCGAAGACCTCCTTTCTTCCAAACAGCAACAGGAAGTGGATCTCCTGTGGTATTGCAATCTAGCTCTAACTTATCGCCTCGCAACAGAGACTGATTGCTCGTTGTTGAGGCAATCGTCGGTTCAACTAGAAGAAATAAGTGTAAACTTATGTGTTTGTTTAGCATCAATCAAATTGCATTATTTGTCTCCTCTATTCTCCTTTTACTGTCTAAAAGTGCTTGCCTCTAATTTTCACTGTTGCAAAACAGTAAGAAGTTTTGCTAACTCTTGAATTTCTTTACTGCAGACAATAAACACACTTTCAACGAATCCTAAATTTGCTCTACCATAACTAGGTAGTTTAAGTTTTATCATTCAGAGAAAGAGTGCTAGCGCCTTCATAGTGTAACGTTAATGATTAAAGGTGTATCTTCTTTTCATAACCTATTGTTTTCAACCAGCAGATTAAAACTGTTTTAATTATTCCAAGTTTCCCTGTTTGCCCTTACACAAAATGCATCTTTTCATGAATCAGTCAGTACGAAAAATTTTCCAAAACAACATGTCAAAAAATCATTTAGCAAGTTAAAGCTTAGGTATTTGAACAAACACTGGGCGTTAAAGAAACCAGTATTTTCAAAAACAGGCTTTGCTATCTCTGTTGAGATGAGGTAAAGTGCCCGTCTACAAATTAATAGCCTAAACATTTATTTCTATGGCATGTTTTGCCAAGGGGCTTTGTGAAGCACTACTTTTAATTTCTACCCAGTAGTTCTAAACCATTTGTTCAATACATTACAAGGAATTCAAAACTTGTCATTCATACATCATTATAAACAAAAATCGGGTTCCCTCGTGTCTGTAATTCACTACCTAGCATATTCAATACACCACCGAGTTTTGTAAAACAAAAGTTCTCCGAGCAGTCCGCAATCACTTTTTTACAACATTCTGAGCAGAACAGAACCTGTTATCTTCGAAAACTGTTTAAAACTAAAATTTCTTTTTTACCGTCAACTGTCAGCCACGCTGTTGATGACCTCTTCCCCGCTCTGCTGGAAGCAGTACAGGTGTAGGCACCTTCATACTCTGGGCTGTTTTTAACAAACGACATACGGAGCTCGGAGTTTCCACTATTGTTCAATAGTCTTCCTCCGAAACGCCAGCTTGTT
>JAOBAT010116535.1:0-13924 GCA_026413305.1 Hydrozoanthus tunicans
CCCCAACATATACAAAGGAACAACCTGACAATGTTTGAAAAAAAAAATCTATGTGCGATTTTTTTTCAGGGGAATGACCTTAAGGGTAACCAGCCTTTGAACAACCAATCCCAAGTGTGTACCTGAAGATTAACGATAAACAGCTTTGGTCTCCGAAGCTTTGTCCTGTTCATTCCCCATAGTGCATGGTATCTTTTAAGGACCTGTAATTACAGTAAATGGATACCTAACAGAATCATATCTAATGGTGTTAAACTAGGACACTATCTGAAACATTTTGAATTTCGATTTAGTACTGTCTAGGTTGATTACAGGGCTTGAAATAACGGCCGGTCAACAGACTTGCACTTTAAAAGGAAACTCAGTTTTCAAACATTGACAATTATGTTAGAAACTATTCAATATTATCCTGTTCCCCCCCAAAAAATATATTTAACTAGACAGACTTTTGGTTGAGACCAAATATTTCATTTGTCATCGGCTACTGCTGTGTTATGAAGTGCTCTTTGCATGAAATGCTGTGCCGAGAATAATGCACATGGCAGCAAGAGTGCAAAAAAGACCGAGAGCAAGCCTCTAATAAACTGCCAACACTGAACTGAAACACTGCTGCCTGGTTAGCCTAGTTGGTAAGGTGTCAGTCTTTCGTGCAGGAGGCCCGAGTTCGATTCCCAGTGCCAGACCTTCACTCAGGGTCTTAAAACAACTAAGGAGAAGGTGCTGCCTTTGCTCTAACATCTGCAAACGCGTCTTCTCAGATAAGGATGTTAAACTGTAGGCCCAGTCTCTCAATCTCCTATCGGGGGAATGAAAGAACCCACATCACCGTCTTCTACTAACTGACTCGGCAACTCTTACTGAACATTACTGTGAGCCGTATATAGCGGACTATCTAAAACCCTCAATACCAGAGTCATCTGTAAATCATTGTTAAGCACCTTTGATCATATCCACATGGAAAAAAGAACTATACAAATGCTAAAACGTTATTATTATTATTATAACTAGGCCACCCTTTTGCTCCACTAATGCTTCACAAGAGTAACTTTAAAATAAAAGGCCTCAATATTTAGTGGCAGAAGCAAAAAATTATTGGAGGGCACAGTGCAGAAATTGTAACAGTTTGTTATAAAATTTGAGATTCCTGTTCAAGAGTTGCTGTTGTTAGCCAGAAATTATTAGATTATTTGATTATCTGATTCTGCCAACTAAGGGCGTTGAGCGTTGATAATAGACTACAAGTAGTCCCTGTTTTTCCTCTTTAGTTTATCGAAGCCGGTAAAACATAATAGCGGAAGCGAGAGAATTGGATCTAGGACAAAAAATGACGAGGAAGGGGGAATTCCAATTCTCTCGCGTCCGTGATCTTGTTTAACCAGCTGCGACAAACTAAAGATCCAATGATAAAATCAGTTCGAAACTAAGCAAAAGTCAGTTCACCTTCAGCATCATACAAGCAAAACCTCAGACTAAAACTTCCATGATCATAAAATGACAGTTCATTTTGAAAGTTTGTCACATGTACAGAACAAAATGTTCAGTTCATTCATTGGTCTTGTTCATTAAATTGGTTTCTTCAATTTGTCTAATTTTTTTTGCAAACCAAGCTTGCTTTGAGTTGCTGTTGCTGAAAGGTTTACAGATCATGTAACGGTAAAATGTTGTCTCTGTTGAAACTAGTTAAGTTTAGGTTTGTCTGGCCAAAAACACGTATGTCTAAGCAAAATTATGTTTGGCTGTCCAGCATCCACCTTGACGTTATTTCGAGCCCTGTTGAACAACACTTTAAAGATTAAATTTAGCAATCTGAAAACTTTTTATGTGCCTTGTATCAAATAATCCACCCATGGCTACCTACAGTCATGAAAAACAGATACAAATTAAGTGTTATATCAAATCATTTATCCTTATAATGTTGCTATTCTCTTTTGATACTTAAAAGTAAAATATCCGTTCCCTTGAAAGGTCTTTTGAATTTCAGTAATATACAAAATCAAAAATGCAGTGGGACCCCATTAATACAGACACTTATGGGCCAGAAAAATTGGCCATGATAACAGAGTAACTGTATTAACGATTTTTTTTGTAAGAAAAAGTATGGCCATTCAAACGGTGAACTAAACAGAAAGTGACTGTTATAAGGAGGGGGCTGTATTAACAAAGAGGCCGTGAAGTGATGTTTATATGCTATTTGATTGTTATCATTTGTATTGATCACAGTTTGTTTTGTCTTCATTCTCTTGTACTGTATGTACAAGAGAATGAAAAAGCTGGCATTGCTCCCTCTAAAAGATGTACAGCTATACGAGGTACAAATGCATATGTACAGTCCCTTGAAAACTCATGAAAATCTAATCTGATTTAAACCATTATTTTATGGTACACATACAAGTCTGATGCTAGATACCTTTAACGTGGAACCCAAGCAGAGGATTGTGTCTGTTGACTTGGCTTTGGCAATTGCCCCTTCCCAGTTGAGTGGTTGTTTTAATGACCCTTTTTCTCCAAAATGCACAATTGTATCCCTCAAACTGGACCCACAATGATAGCACTTCCTGCCAGTCTTATGGCGTCTCAGCCCGGTTCGCTCTGTCACATCAAAAAGCCTAAAGTAGAGGCGTTCCTCCTCACACTCTGTGCAAACCTACCAAAAAAAAACTGCTAGTTGAAATGCTAAATTCTCCCAACTAGAGCCAAACAGTTTGTTCAATATGTTTTCACCTTTTGCTAAATAAAGTACATACAACCAGTAAAAAATTTGCATAAGAACTTAAAGGTGCACTTGAACCACAATGACTGTCCTAGAAAACTCTACCAACTGAAGATAACATAAACTTGCATATAAAATATACTTTCTTCCATACATTATTATAAGTAAAGCATTTCTCTTTCCACAACCAATTTGTTGTCATCCTTTTTCTATTCTCAAAAAATTCATTTTTAATACTGTTACCTCCGCAAACATATTTCCATGAACTTCTGATAGGTCTTCTTTTGGAAATCCACTCCGAATGTGTAACCCATCACAGTTTTGTGAAACAACATGTTTTACCTAAGAGCAACATAAAGTAATCTTCTATGTAAAACAGTTACTATAATTCAAACAACTAAATACAACTTACACATTTTCTTGCATAATTTAAAGATGTCTTCCATCTTAGTTTTAACACAAGAAATTGAAGAGCTTGGTGCAAAATTGGCCTCAGTGACAGCTTTAGGTTAAGTTAATAAAACAATTTTTAGAATTTTTTTAATACAGCAGAAAATGGGCTAGAAAAATTGACATTGAATGCATGACAATATTCATGGTGCACAGCACAAAAATCTCCCATTGAAATGACGTAATCCTCTGTTAGACAAGTGTATTTTGTTTTGCATCTTGTAAGTATTGTTTGTAAGTGTTTTTAAGAACCTTTTTCGCTGCAGAATTCTGTGAATTCGCAAAATCACTCTGATTTTAAAATGGCTGTCACTCAGCCTACAAAAACAAATGAGACAATCATTGCATACCAGCACCAAGAGGATGAGATGAACTTTGTCAGAATTGTAGCTTTCTTGACTGCAGAAGATTGTTTTAATTAAGAAATTGAAGGCAAAAATCTTTAGTTTTCAGCTCCAGTTCTTGAAAACGAAAGTTAAGCGAAGTTGATGAGTTTGCAAAGGACATGATACTTACCCACTTTTAGCTTTTGTGAAAGATTTGAAAACAAATGCCAAATGAAATAATATTGTGGCCAAAAAGTTTGAGAATGTTAGTTTTTGTTGCATTTCTTACAACTTACAATAATATCAAAATTGTATTGCAAGTGACATTTAATCATTATTACCACCTAAATTAGATGATTGATGCTGAATATAAGGCTATGTGAGGCATCAGTTTAGGTGTAAAGAACGTAAAATAGGTCAGGGATAAACTAAAACATAGTATGTTGAAGTTAAAGTGTACCAGAAGCCTTTTTTATACAAAGAACAAGGGCACAGTTTTTCTCTATAAGGATTTCCTAGCTAGAAAGAATGATATTATTTTTTCTTGGGTTCTTGTGTCATTTTATGAAAATGCCCAGACTGTGTTCAGATTGACCATGGCACAGTTACTAGATTGAAAATTTCTGCCTGCTTTAATATGGAACCAATCAGATTGTAAGAATATGTTTCATCTTGCCAATTTGCACTGCCCCCCCCCCCCCCTTCCACCCCCAAAATAATTTACTGTCAGTATTTGATTTATTTTAAGCGCCCATGCTCAAATAAAGGCCCAAGTGCTACATTTTTCTGACAATAATACATTTTTACACAGAGGTGTTTTGAACTGAAATAATTGCTGTGTAAATCCTGGACCAAAACTTTTCTGAGAATTTGCATACATATATTTCCTATATATAATAATTATATTTAATTACTTTTTATCTGCATTCTAGATCATTAAATCCCTTAGCATAATTTTGGAAAAGTAAAATAAAGCAGTAAAGGGAGCAAAAAAAACAAGCTCAAATGTAATTGAAAAATGGGCACTACAGTCACGTTCATGAGTAATCATGTACATATTTTTTCATTTACAAGCATCTTGTTTGCAGGGAGCTATATTTGTTATCTAAATATGCTACATTTTCAAAAGCCATAACTATGGAAATTTGGCCATGCAAGTGCCCACGCTCAAGTAAGTGCTCATCTCCAATACTTCAGAAAACTTATTGTAGCAGAGGTGCAGGTGGGCCACCCGGCACTTAATAAGTCAAATAAAAATAATAAAATTTACCATTTACATAGCACCCTTTCCACATAGATGATCAAAGGTGCTTTACAATTAATGACTTTGGTATCACGTAATTATTATTGGTTCATCGTTTATACTCACATAGGAGGTTGGTTGGCTGCATAAATATGCTTTAATGTGACAGCCAGATGTTGTTAGTGAGTTCAAATGCATCAGTTATTGACTGTGTAGCTGCATGATGTGGTTCCAGTGTGAACCCAAAATATCAATCCTTGCTGACCATAGAGTCTTCAGTAGATCAGTGGTTAGAGCATCTGACTAAAGTTTGGAGGGTCATGGGTTCAAATCCCATCTATATGGTAGAGCTTGGATTTTTTTCCAAGTTTCTCCTTGTCTTTAATCATATCACGACTTTGGCATTGAACATCTTAGATAGTCACATTTACATTTGATAAGAGTTTTCCTCAGTTAGATTAGATAGACTTCAACATTGGGATCACCCTACAATACAGTATAATGCTGTGTAACCTACCAGTCCTTCCTTGTGCAGCTTTGTAATGCTCATGTGAGTCAAAGTAGGTTCTGCATCACATAGGTTGTAATGTCTGAAGGACAAAGCATCGAAGCAATGTTAATGTTTGAAGGACAAAGCATTGTTGATAGCTATTCTTTCTTGTATCTTTGCCCGAGTATATATACAAAATATTTTATCTTGTCTAACATAATTAACCCTTTCTGCCCTATACAAAATAAAATTTCATGCCAGTGAATTCTGCAATAGAACAAGAAGTAACCCAAACTTGCTATAGAACAAGTTTGTAAGAAACTGACTATTTCTCTTCAGATCCACATTACCAGGTATCTTATTTAATCCATGAGTTATTAATAAATTATTGAGGAAACATATATGATGATAAAGACTACAGCTGATTTTCCAGATCTTCTTTGAGTAGAGGACACAGTCAATTAAACAAGGTTTTACAACTGGTTCATGTAAGGTCGGGGTAAGATTTATCTAAGTTCTTTTTATTGGTTCAAACTTCTGTGTCCTCTCTATACAAGAAATAAAAGCCCCCCTTTCCTTGCTTCATTGGGATAACACCCTGACTACCTCCTACTAAGATGTTTCATGATACTCGCAATAGATTCCTGTTTGGAATTACAAAATACTTGACACTGCCCCTTTTTTAAACTACTATAATTTCATATAATTTCCTAAAACTGTTTTAGATTTATTTAACAATCTGAATAATCCTTAGGATTCTGCTTCTACCCCCATTAAAGTACCATGACTCGCGTAAAAGCATAAAAAATAGAAGTACTCACCCAAGCTTTTCTCCACGTGAAAGTCGTGTCCAAACACCATCAGGGCCCCTGAAATGAATGCATTTGCTATAACTTCAATAAACTTGGTGTTGCATTCCTGTCTATCCGTTAAGAAACTGTGTACATGTATACTATGAAGTTTTCCTTACAGATTTTATTTGGCAGGACCCATACTTTTTTAAAAAAGTTAATCCTATAAGAAATAAAAAAGTTTTTCACATGGCTAAAGTAAAGACTGTGTAGAATACAATATATATTTACTTTATAGAAGGGAACTGGGTGGGGGAGAAGATCAGGGAGGGAAAGAACAGGGTCAGGGAGAAGAGAAAGGGGGGAACCAAGGGAGGAAAGAGGGAAAAGATGAGCATCGGGATAGAAAGGGGGGGAAGGGGAGGGCATGAGGAAAGGGAATTTTCAACCAACATTTGATCATTCATTGGCTTTGAATTCAAAGTCTTTAGTAGCAAGATTTGGAACATACACATCTGATTTCGCTGTAGCAACTGTTGTAAAAACTACTAAATATTCTTCTCTTTCCAACTCTTGTGATATGATACTATGATAAGATCTGGTTTAATGTTTCGGTTCTACAGAGCCCTGTTTACTCGCTAATTACTAACTCTAGCTCATAAACTTTTCAGTGCAGAATCAAAGTAAGAAACTATAATTTGCCTGCAAAAGGAGGTGTACGGTTTATCACATAATCATAAATATTTAATCTCAATTCAAAAGACAACGTTCTCAAATGAAAGAAAGGGGTACTTTCTTTCAAGGTAAGGAAGTCTATAAAACAAAACAGAAAAATGCTTCCAAGTTTGTATACAAACCTGTAGTCTGGTATAGACGCCGCCTGAAAATAAGTCAGAACATCGACGTTAAAATCGGACTACATACATGAATTAAAAACAGAGTTTTGCAACTTGCCACGAAAAGGAAAAACATTGTACAAACCGTGCTGATCCCGGCACCGGTGTAGACGACCAGGCATTGCGCTGATCTCACAGCTTGCGCCAACGTCTCAACCTTCTCCTCCAACACATGAGGCACATCTAAAACCTGACAATGTTTCTAACATCAATGACACTGCCATTTAAAGCTCTCTAAAGATACTTTAAAAACTGATTCACTACTTCATACCTCTTTTTTTCTCTCTTTTACCAGTTCCTGTCTCCGTGCTCTTTTCTTGATTTCGTCCACTACATCTTGAGAATTTTTTAAAACGTCCGATTCCTCGCTAGTTCGCTCCAAAGTGTCTTTCTTTAAAATATTTCTAACTCGGTTGAATTTTTCTTTAACGCTTGCGTTGATAAAGGATTGAGTTATGAATTCTAGTTTACGTCTCTCGCGCAAACTTTCGGAAGCCATTTTGATAATTTATAAACAGCGCTTCGCGCAAAGAGCTGTGGGTGGAGACAACCGCTGTTTACTTATTGTGGGCGCTTATTTTTTGCGCCTGGATTAAGACTTCGATGTCTTTTCAGGCAGGTAAATTATTTTGCCGGCATTTTTCAGCTTTTATCCCAAAATGCAGAATTGAGGCAGAGGGGTGGCATCAACTTAGCAGGGTTACTGCAAGAAATGAAAAAGTAAACCGTCTTTTCCGGAATACACACCGCAATTTAAGGATAAGCTCAGGTTTCTCGAACAGTTCATACACAGTGGGGCTTACAAAACCGAAGATCTTAGAGTCAGACCAAAATCTAACGAAAAATGCCACAGAAATCGCCGATACCTTTGAGGTGATATACAAGCTACCTTGGATCAAACACTTCCGATTTATTTCTCGTGTAAAGATCCTTCATGTTGGTATAGTAACGGGGCTGACAGGGCCACTGTGTTTTTGGTACACTCAAGGTGACATATCTACTCCAGCATTCTTAGCAGCTGTCACTGCAGCGTCTGCGACAACCCTTGGCCTTGTTGTATTGAGTTATTTCTTCCGTAGAATTGTTGGTGAACTTTCTGTTGACAATTCTAAGAGAACTCTAGTTATATCAACTCTCACTTTCTGGGGAAACCGGCGGAGCGTCACTATTCCTGTTGACACGCTTACACCTTTGAGCGATTCCGGTGTAGACCCGAAGCGAATATTTCAACGCCTCGAGCTTGCCGAAACAGAAAAGGTGTTTCTGATGAATTTGAAACATGGCAAGATCTTCAATGAAAAGACGTTTTACGAGATAGTTGGTCTTCCGGTTGACAGGGCATCGACCGACGCCAGCAAAGTGAAAACGCCATAAACAAGAGTGTAAGGGCAATGCTTAGAAAGGCCATAGTTCATTGTAACACATGACTTCTGTTTACATGCGCGCGCACGGCTCCAGGTCCTGAGAAGAAGACGTCACGTTGTGAACGCTTGGCAAAAACACCAAAATCCCGTCCTGAAACACAACGCAACGTATACATGGCAACGTCTCAGGACCTCAAGCTGACGCACGCACGTGAAATTGACGTCACAATGTCGTCACGTTATCTTTTCTAAATCTATCTATTTAATAAAGGCACTGCGGTGATGTGACTTCTGTTTATGTGCGTGCGCTCACAGCTCAAGGTCCTGAGAAGAAGACGTTGTGCTGTGAACGCAATGCGAATTTATCAAACACACTGCGATGTCTCAGGACCTCCAGCTGTGAGCACGTTGTTGATGCTAAATCTATCTTATGTAATAGAGTGGTAGGACCATAACAAATGCTCAAACATTGGTGGGAGGGAGGGCACAGTTACAAAAACTTAAAAAATATTGGTGGGGGAAGGGGGGCAATCACACACCTTTCTTAACATTCTCTAACATTTTCTTAAATTATGCCCCCCTGCTAAAGCACCGAGAGGCCCCATCTTTTTACTACTACTGTACACAGTGAGCAACTTTCCAAAGAGTTAAAAGCCAACATAAATGCTTTATTTACTTAATATTATACACTGGTCTTACAGCATCTTTTAATTATCAAAGGTTGGAAGAACAGTCCACTGGTTGATTATACTTTCAGACAAGAAACTGTAGTAGTACCCATTTATTGCCATTAAACATGTTATGTTTATGTAGTTGTACACTTTATAAGAGAAAGTATATGCTACAGACCTTTGATCAAACCTGACCAGTTGAGTTTTAACTTTGACTCACTGCTGTGAGGAAGGATTCATAGTCGCAATCTGTTTAGTTTTAGTGTGGTGAGGGCCTTAGTCTGCTAATTAAAGGAAAACACTACTTATGCAGAAGAGGCAAAACCAACTTTAAAACAGATCACAGTTTTTAAAGGAGGCCAATAATTATTACATGATCTTAGTTTAGTTAAACGAGGTTTCCCACTTGCTGAGAACCTAGCATCTCTGATAAACACTAAAATGTTGTTAGGGGTTACATGCAGACTGGCCAGGATTTCCTCTGAACACAGTATTATCAGTGGGTGAATTCTTGTATAAAAAAAAAATTATTGCATCCCTCTCCCTTGGCTTAAAACTACATTTTTTTCAAATACAAATAAAATTTGTTTTTCTATAAAAATGTGCATTCAAAAGATGACATTTTGTTGTGAATGTAAAGCATACTCATTAAAGTTTTGAAGTAACATTTTTCAAAGAACAAAGAGTTTGTCTAAGGGAATTTATTTACCCCAATTAGTATGACATGATCGACTTCAGTTTCTAAACTAAACTACTAACAGTGACTCGAATGACACTAATAATATTTTTTATGGAATTTATCAGCAAATGTGTTATCCTCCTTATTATTTTTCAAGAGGTCAACACTAGCAACATAGAAAAAATATAATTTCATCATAACCACAGACACCCAGGGACCAAATTCAGACCCATGGGGCACACAAGCTGGAATAATCCCTAAATTCCAAGTAGCAGTCAGGACTGTGCTAATTATAATTTCACTCCTGGTTCCCTGCTCTCAAGAAAACTGATAATCTCCTGTTCTGGTAAATTCAATTAACTCCTTGAATTTATTAAGAATCCAGTGAAGCTTGCTTGAACTAAACCAAGATGCGAATGGTTGAACCATTTTCATCTGTGATGTGCCAAGAATGTATCATGAATGCATGTACAAGTTCAAACATTAATTACTTTTTCATATAAAATGAGAAAAAATAAGAAGAGATTGTAAAACTGACATTTCTTGGAAGACATTTGTCTAACTGGTTGTGACCGATTACAAATTTGTTCCAGGAGAATTTACATCTGTATCCTGTTCTATGGCATTGCTGTCTGCTACAGCTGTCACACCCGCACTTGCTGAAGCCGAAGGCTCCTGTAATTCATTCAGCAGCTTCACTTTTGATTGACATGAACAAGTTTCTGTTTCTTTACCATAATTTTCTCTGATGTATTCCCTTGATAGAATGTCAGCCTGTTAAGTGAGAAACCACAGCATCAGAAATGACAGTTCTAACAATTCATCTGTATTAAATTCTGAATACTCGTACTGTACATAAGTATTAAGAATAAAACCAGAAAACAAAAATGTTGGACTAAATGAAAACACTTCCTATATAGAATTATAGTTTGAAAGTAGGAGCAGCAAAACAGCCTACTTTACTGACACTATGATCACTGCTGCCTTGGGGTTAGCCATGTTTGTAAGGTGCCAAATTAGATGGGGTGTGGCCTGGGTTTGATTTAGGCCTGGTGCCACATCTTCAGGAAGAGGTGCTGCCTTTACTCTAACATCTGCAAGAAGTCAAAGGGCAGGCCCCTCATTGGCAGACCTTGAGTCCAACTGCATGTTCTCCTGTTACTCGTTGAGTCAAAATGTCAAAAACAAAAAATTGTTTCCTATACAATGTTTTCACTAGTTTCCTAATACACTAGAGAAATTTCAGTCCACATAAAGTTGATGCATCACATATATGCATCAGTAACAGTATTATATGTAAGAACTTGCATTAAACAAGTTAGTGGCAGTAAATGTGTATTTTACCTGCCTGGTTGGCTCTGGCACTCGATATTTACAGCATCTGTGAACCAACTGCATGGCACAATCAAGTCCAATACAATGGCCAACATACAAAAATCGGGTTTGGTGCAGAATCTGTTCCTCTTAGGGCCTGTTGAAGCAATATATTGGACAGGTATAGAAAATTCTTAGCTTGTACCCATATGTAACACATGTACATACAACATACACATTTGTAGATTTATAACAGTCTGTATGATTACCTCGGAAGAATCTTGGATACTGATAAATTTTTGTAATATCTTAATTATTCTGAACTTGATCTCAACCTGCAGTTGACCAATAGATAGATAATTGCATAGTTTGAAATTATTTTACAACTGCCTGTATGCCATACCTTTCCCCATGTATGTCCTGATTCACCAACCAATGAGAAAACATTGCCTCCTTTTTGTAAAGAACTCTTGATCTGCAAATCAATTCAAGGTAGCAAGGTTCTTGGTTTTTTGGCATAATTATAAATATTTTTTACATTAAAGAATATTGATGACTTTGATCATCATGTTTTATATTAATACATATAAATGCACTTACTTACAAACTATAACTTATTGTTATATTAATTTTTAGATGCCATACAGCTATTTATTTTATTTTGCTACTGCCATAGGCCTTAAGACCAAACAGTCCTCTTTCAAAAGTTACTTTTAACCTGACAGACATACTGTAACTCTTCTCACGATACATAGAGATATACTTCTAATTCATATATTTCAATATTTCTATAGTTAATATACCATAAAAAGTTTTATTAATACCAATAATATGTGAGCCAGTAATATAAAGCATGTTCACCTTCTCTATGTAGTCAGGAGTTTTTTCAATACCATCCACATGAAAAAGGGTCTTTGCAACTCCTATGGTGGGAATGCCAGTTACAACCCCAAGATGACAAGCTATACCAAACCCTGCATGATAGACGGACACTTCTTTACTATGCATGTACACACTATGCACACAACACTTCATCGCCATTAATTTTGAAAAATTATCAAAAACTTAAAGATGCTTATTTGAAGAATGTTTTTATTATCTTTTTAGTAGGATAGGGAGGAGGGGGGTTAGATATCAGCTTTATATACAAACCAAAAAAATACAATATTTTTAAGACCTAAAATAATGGGACCAATCTCTACAAAGCATGCAAATTTCAACCTAAAAATATGTCGGACCTCATTGTCACAAGCACCCCCTGAGGCTTGTGCTATAAATAATATGACGTTAATTTAGGATGATCAATATATATATCAAGTAATGGAGAAAAAACGATTCTTTTATCAGTTTGAAGTAATGCAGAAACAAAACATTCTTTTTCATCAGTCTGAAAGACAATTTTCAACTTTTGTGAATAATTCTATTTTGTTTTAATCATATTTGAAAAAATTCTCACTGCCAGTTGCCATAAGAGTTTTTCTTTGACCAGTTGATTTTTGCTACCCTAGCACAGTGCAAGACTAAAACAAAACAAAGAGAGGATCGGAGTGTAGACAATTAAACTGATGCAAAAAGAAATCAATTTTTATACCTCTTGGATGCAGCATTCCATTTCCATCAACCATGATCACCTGACAACATTGGCAAGTCATAAATAATAATTATATGAGTATTGAAAAACACAAACTATCAGAAAAATATTTTTTACTTATCACACTTGGTTCCATATTTGAGAAATACAGATTGCAAAATAGAATTCATTACAATTAAATCTATTTTAATTTATAATATTACATACCATTGTTTCATGTTATTAACTAATAATTAATAAAAATATTGACATCAACCAATATTATATATGCCAGCTACATACCTCTAGCCAAAAATTATCAAAAGAAAATCAGTCAAAGCAACAACTGAACTAATTCATATCAGCATTTAAATAACTTACCTGAGGAATTAACTTTGGTGTTTTTTCCTTTAGTCTGTCAATCAATCTAACAAGAAACTCAACTTCTCTGAAAGCTAGGAATTCTGGAATATAGGGAGCTGTCAAGTGTACCATTTTCAAATCTGAATAAACCACCTAGAAAAAATTATTAACTAATTAAAAAATTATTACATTCCACAAGGTCTAAATGTTCAGCAATGAGACAGAACACCAAGGCTTAGAAAGCAGATTTTGAGTCACAGGAAAAAACAGTAGTTATAATTAACATTAAAACCCAAAATCTTATTGTATCATCTGGAGCATATGGAAAGCCTGGGGGGGAAGGGGTGCTCTCTATATTTGGATGGTAGTATGACTGTCTTAATTTTTAGGGGTTAAAATGCCAGTCTGGTATTTTTAAAGGTTGTAAAAAGAAATCTGGTGTAAAACCAGCAGCCATGTATTTTTTAGGGTTTAAAACACCAAGCTATCCCACGTTTTAGCAATGTGCATAATAATAAGAAGTTTTAAAGACGTCCTTTGGTGAACAATATCCTATTATGCCTGCACCTTTATTTACTGTATATCACATTCAGCACAACATGAGGGGACTTATTGCCAACCTGCTTGCTACCCAGGGAAAAATTTCAGTTTTTTAAATTTTAAAACCGAGAGGTATTTCTTAGGGTGAAAAATATTTATCTCTTGGTATTTTTTAGGGTATTTTGGGGACTTATCCGATGGTCATCCCTACCATTTTGACCACAGAGTAACCCCCCTGGGATTGAACGGTACCTTTTTAAATAATTTCTAAATGATATTGAAATTATGACATTTCATTCAGTAATTGATAAAAACAATGACAAGGTTGTTTTTCTAAAAGTTAATATAAAGATGAACAAGTGCATGCTTGATAAGATACAATCTGCCATTGAATCTGGTCATTTTTCATGTGGTGTCTTTCTGGATCTTAGAAAAGCCTCTGATACTGTTAATCACTCAATTCTGCTAGACAAATTAGAACATTATGGTGTACGTGGGGTAGCAAAGGAATGGTTCT
>JAOBAT010116546.1:0-13923 GCA_026413305.1 Hydrozoanthus tunicans
AAGTCATTTAATTTTCCCTAGGACAATTTCCTTTCACTATATAAACTGCGGAATAATTCTCCTTCAATCTGTAATGTCGCCCAATGCGCGCTTTAAAAAAAGAACCAGCAAAGTTTGCCGAGGCTCATAGTTCTTTATTTTTTTTGTTGATAGTTTGAGAATCAAATTGTGCCGGCTTAAATTGTTCTTATTTCTATGTGTGTTTCAATCGAAGAAAAGCAACGCCTGTTAGCTAATGCAATACATGTTTTAGAAAACGAATTTAATCAAGTCATTTAATTTTCCCTAGGACAATTTCCTTTCACTATATAAACTGCGGAATAATTCTCCTTCAATCTGTAATGTGTTCAGTTAAATATCGAAGCTCAGAAAGTCTTTGAAAAATCATCTATCAAGACGGAGCCTCAGCTTGTTAAATTGTTGGCCAGTCTGAGCCTCGTTGTTCCGTAAAAAGTTGGGTTTTTATATATATATAAAAAGGCGTGTATGTTTTAGTAAATGCTCAGTATTATTTGTGACAGGAAAAATCACTTTGGGTTTGAAATAAATTTTGAGTCGGAGCTTTTGAGTAGCAATAACAACCTTTGAAGATCGACTGATCATATACGAACTGATGAAGCAAAAAATGTCATTGCATGGGGACAAATGCATAAAGGAAATCAAGAACCTAGAAATTATGGAAAAACAACACGAGAAACAGAATTTACGAACAAAGCTCCTGACACCTCCATCGCCCTTCCCCCCAACTGACGAAGTCTCCCCCCCCCCGATCCTTTGGATCATGTGATGTAGAGAGATGTGTTGTTCGGGTGTCATCAGTCGTCACTATTCTTTCATAGGTTTTGTAGTTGGTTATTCACAACTTCTCCCACTGCACAATAAAGGATTATGTCCAACGTTAACGACCGATATTAACCAGTCTAAAAAATGTTTAGAGTAACTATATTGTAAGGACGGATTAAATCGTATTTGATAAACGAGTGAAAAAGTCTGCTTTCGTGCAAGTTTTAATCCATGTCATTTTGAGTGGCTTTTACTTCGTGTAGAGGACACAGAACTTGAACCAATCAAAACAAAAGATAAAGCTTACCCCAACCTTACATCAACCAATCACAAATCTTGTTCAATTCTGTGTCCTCTACACGAAGTAAGAGCGTTTTGAGTTTCAAACCTACATTAAAAATAAGTGTTATTTTCCACATATATTTTCAAACTGCGCTAACATAAGGTTATGTTCGAGCGAGTTTTTGTCAGTATATCCAAATTATCCCACTTCCGGACCTTAATGCATCAAACACTAGCTAGGGGCGCACTCTTGTAATAAAGTGTATCTCGTTCATTATAAAAGGGCCGGATGTGTTCTCCGTATGGGTTTATATTTTTACTGCTAAGAAGTTTAGCGATAGTTTACACACGTACAAGTTTTATAACTGAATTTCGCAACTGATCACGCTAGCATTCGTGCGCAATTTACATTTAGTCAATGTTGACTGAAGATATCGACAACGGAACACGTCGTCGCGTATGAATCAATCGCATGGTTTAATAAACCACTAAATGGATTATTTTACACTTCGTTGGGTGCTTACGAAATTTTACCTCAATCAAACCAGTGTCTTGGTAAAAATAACATAATATTGATAACTCAAAGCGAGTGTTGACATTTTGTGCATTTTCTCTCTCATTTGCATCGTAAAGTAGAAGTCAATTCTGTGTTGCCTTTCTCTGTTTGCAGCAATGTGCAAAACTTGTGACTACTTAAAAACTTTTTAGAAACGACCCCGTAGTGTCAAACCAAGTCTGCTCTAAATATGGCGAAGAAAATCGATGCGAAAACTATAGCTTTTTGTTCACCGCTCGTGTGTATGCAGTACCCTCTGTTGTCGGCACCACGTGTAGCCACATTTGAATGCAGATGTCTCGTTTAGAATTACAAAAAATGACTGGAAGTCATTTGTAAGAAATCTTCTTTATCTAGGCTGATAGAGACAAAATACCTGTCATGGAAAGCATAAAACATTAGTTCAAGAATGACAGGATTGCGTTCTCATAAATATTACCAAGGCAATCTCTTAAAATAAACAAACAAACCAACAAACAGGCGTTAAGTTGAATTTGCATTACGGCCGATTCGAGACCGAGGGGAATTTAAAAAAGATATTACCAGAAAATTAAAAGCGTACATGTTACGGTTTCATCATTTTGATCTGCCGGTTTTCTAATGCCTGTGAAACGAAAAAGCTGTCTCCATGAATGATTTTTAATATTCCCGAATAATATAAATTGTGTGTGTTTTACCTCTTAGGATTTCTGTATACACTGATGGATCTAAAAAAGCGAAATTATAATGTGCGCTCTCTTAATATCCTTTCGCAGGCCATTTTCGAGATAGCCTGAAAAATTGACTGCAAAACGGGGGAACAAACTTTAATTTGACAGCTCCGAAGTGAAGCGATGCTTTGATTGGTTTTGACGCGATCGAGGAATGTAAATAGGAAACGACTCTTCTTGCATGACTGCAACCCTTGATTTCCCATGACGTAGGTAGGGTTAGTGCGGAAAGGACAACGACTGTCGCCAATTCATACTTTTCACGCCTCAGGGAATACACATCTCAACAAAAGTTCGAACGGCAATTAGAATCTTCCAGCTCCGAAACAATACACACTGTCACGAGTTCCACGAACCGCATTAAGGTGACTTGAAGCAGAACAAGCCTTTGTTTTGACTCATAATTCATCTTCCTCTATTTTTAGTGCCTCGACATTTCCTTTGTTGTGGCGCCTGTAGATAAGAGTGTTACCGGCTTGGACTCAGTCAGACCACAACATTACGCGATCGAATGTGCGTCGCGCTAAGACACAACAGTAAGCGCTTTCAGCAAGAAAGCTAGCAAGCATGGGAAAGTGTGATTTTACTTTACCTTCCTGGAGCTTTTCTCGAGTTAAAGAATATGTTGGAAGCTACGATCTGTGGGATGTAGCGGGCCTTCTGTTTCAGATTCCACTACAGACATTGTTCCTTCTTGGAAGTGTATTTCTCACGGTACAAATTTCGTGGATGAAATTACGATCGAGCGTCTCAGGAACCGCCGATGCTGTGTCATCGCAAACTCAAAGTAAAACTTCATGCCGTAAAGAACTGACACTCAAAGAACTCGCAAGATTCAACGGAGTTAAAGAAGGAGACAAGATTTATGTGGCGGTGAATCGAAAGATTTTCGATGTTTCTTCCGCCACAGCTTTCTATGGCCCTGGAAGAGCCTACTCATTGCTCGCCGGTAGAGACGCCAGTCGAGCTTTCGCGACGTTTTCACTACAAGATATGACACTGTCGAAAGAGGACTCTGTTGAGCTTGATGATCTATCCGACTTAAACCCTTTACAGCTAGACAGTCTTTACGAGTGGGAAATGCAATTCGAAGAAAGGTATACGTGCGTTGGTCGCCTTGTAAAATACCACGAACCCAGTCGTCTCGAGATCTTGTGTATGAACTCAATTCGTGGGGTGCTTCGTGACACCCAAGAGACTATGAACAAACTACCATTGCCGACTAGAATCAAGCACAGACTTGTCAATACTGGAAAGACACGCTCCTAGTTCGCTAATTTGTATATAACATAAAATAGTATTTATTTTGTATATTTTAGTTTTTCGAGAGTTTATCGCACAGCCTTCGATATTTCTATATTAAGTGAAATCGGATAAACAGTATATATTTAATTAGCAAGCAAGTCAAAACAATTTGAGAAATGTACAGGCAGGCCTGTGGTAAAATTTCTTCGCAATGTAAAAAACAATAACTACTGCTGGCTAGTGTAAAAATCAAGAGCTTTCTATATACTAATATAATGGATTATGTTCGCTCGGTGAAGTGAAAATTTAAAGAAAATCCTTAGAGCTAGATAGTAAAATTATTTGTGAATGATATCTATTTGACACACACACACAAAGTTGCTGAAGTTTTCTTAGAGAGAAAAGAGTGACAAATTAAAATAATTCAAATACTATTTGCTTCGAGAGCTTGTAATATGGCGGGGGCCCGCGTGCGCAACCAAATGCTTTTTTGTCAGAATGAAACAGCAGGTGTATTACCCTTTATAACAGTGCTACTGTCCAATATCTAACCTGCCGAGATCTACACGTGATCTGGCGTAGATTCACAGTCAACTCACAATGCAAGTCGGAAGTTTTATTGTTTTTTTAAACAAAAAATTCACGTGAAAGTTTCAATTAACTGTTTCACTTAGATAAAAAAGGTCGAATATTTCTAAAACCAGAACACAAAACAGAGAACGGAAAAACTTCCAATATCAACGACTCGTTTGGCTCGTTTCATTTCGCATAACGGATGTAAACGATTACTGGTCTACGGGAAACAGTTTATTAGTAATATATTTTATTATCATCGACGAGACTCTTGGGAACTTTAGAATGGCTGATTCTGGGCGGACCCATGTTGCGGAAAGAGACGTCACTTCCTCTTCCTGAGTTGTTATTAACGGTCTCCCAACGGATTGATTTTCAATTTTTTCAAAGCCACAGAAATGACTATTGGGCGGTTCTCTGCCGGAGCGTATGGTTTTGCTACCATACAATCATGTTCCGTTTGATGTTGAATCAGAGAGAGCAATCTTGATTTGTTCGTTTGTTCCCGTACTGAATTAAACACGGGTTGTCCGTTCTAAGCACAATTTTGTTCCCTCCTCAAACGGCATTAGTTTGTGTTACTTAGCCTCTATTACTTTTTTAAAGAAATGAAAGCGGAGTGATGGTACTACAACTTAGAAAGTTGTTGATTACATCACCTTGGCTAAGAATAAATATTTACTTTTTAGCCCAGTCGACTGGATCGGAGAGTTTTTCGCACAACTGGCACGGTATTTGACCTGGAACTTTTCACAGTTATTTCGCCCAAAGAATTAAAAATCTTATATTTCCCTCGACAGCCACAAACCTGAAAGGTTTTTTTAGCTACATGAAGAAGTGTGTTTGTTCCTTCGTCATCGCGAAGAGAATTGAGAAGTGGAGTCACGTAAGCCTTTTGAAATCAGTTGTTTTACGCAAGAAAGTGTGCTATTGTAGGGAAGATTAGAGAAATCGTGTACATTTGCCAAAACAAAATTTTTGTTGTGTAAAATGGTAGTTTTGTAAGATCGATCTCACAAACGATTCATTTAACTTATACCGGTTTCTGTTGGGTGTTGCGTATTTTCATTTGGTGTTGAGTTGCTATGAACAAGTAGTCGGACGCCCGCGCTGGTATATACGTACGATTTTTGGCTTAGCCTTATTTCAATTTTCCGCAAACTTAAGGGAAAAACACGATGACATAAAAGAAGGATAACTATGTATCAAATAACATTTAAAAAAGGTAGCAACCAATTCCAATCTTGTTAATCACTTTTGATCAATAGATTCCCGGCGTTTTGCAAATCGCGGCAAGCATAAAATTGTGTTTTAACGCAAAATACCCCGCAAAGTCTCCGCTGCAGTTCCTTTCTCTTTGACTATTGAGTGCACACGGTGACGGGGTACCTACTATCAGTAATTGAGCTAAATAATGTACATACATAACTACAAAAATTGTATTACAAGAACTAGAAACATTAGACATACAGAGGGAAGTAACAAGAACAAGTTCAAACTAGTCGAATGGTTGTCGACAACTGTTTGCATTCCTTAAACAATACAAATACTTTGCTAAAGAATGCGACCTGGACAAAAGATGGGGTGCTTTTACATTTGAAAACTTCGTAGCCGAACAATGGACTACATACCACGAGCAAAAATGGATTCAAATACAAAGGGAAGGCATTAGTGAAGGAATGAAGGCGCTCGCTTTGTAATAAAAGACAGACACAGTGGCATTTGCGACACGCATTTCGCCAGGTTTAAGTTTTGCGAGACTGTCCACGCTTGAATTTTCCGGTGCTTTCGAAAATGTTTTGCTCTGACTATATAGAGTGCAAGAAACTATCAGATGCAGTTGGATAGCTATCCGGACAGACAAGAACAGGTACATTCTATCAATTCCTGTGATTCTCAACCCACGTGATGCAAATTTTGATTGTTTATAATTAAACTGACGCACGGCCTTATCACCTGATGCTAATTGCAGAGTTGTCAAAATCTTACTAGTCACAGCTCGGGCTTTCTAAAATCTTTGAATATAATCTGTTTATCTACAAGGCACATAAAACAAGAACTGAAAAGCCACGATCTTGCTTTTCACATTTTTCGTTGCGAATGTTTGTACCGAAGATTATGACAACCATTATCTAAGGGGGGACACTTCAGACATAAACTAGAGTTGATTCGAGTAGAAGAACTTTAAACATTGATTAAATATGGCTTTCAACAAAAAAATTCGTTGTGTATTCACTAGCCGTGAGTTGCACATCTTGACATAAAATAAAATTGTTGACGATACAGCGGTAGAGGTTTCTAGTGTTTTGAGTTACACAGTCTGGGGTTAGTGAAGTGCTTAGTAAAAAACGTGCAGTTATTAACTCTTATCGATGATGATTCTATATCAACAAACTAAGGTCAACAATTATATTGATTTGGGGGCATAAAAACTATTCTGAACATCTGAACTATCCGAGAAGCTCTTCAAACATTCTCTATGGTTATGGCGCCACTTCTATAAACACTCCAACTTGCAAATAAACAGTCCGTCGGCTTTAACAGCAGAGACAAATTTTTTCAAGATATATATGTATGTTTGTATTTGTGTATGTATGTATGTATGCGTGTATGTATGTGTGCCATACTTTGTTTTAGTAGATTTTGCGAGAAACAAAACTGGCTGGTGTTTTAAAACCTAATCTTCCTACTGTAACTCCACTAGTTTTCACTGATCAGTGAATCAAATGAGCGCCAAAGCACATCTGAAATAATTTTAAAATGCCAACCCCGAAAAAAGTTACAGTAGTCATCAAACTTCTGGTGTTCTTTCACCCTTAAGAATCTCAAAATGCTACTTGAGAAAATGACGTAGGCCAATCAGTTTGTGAACTCATCACTTTATGAGTTTATCACGCTGTCCTTATATTTAGTAACAGACTGTAATTAAACAGGCTACATGCTTTAATACAAGAAATAAAAAGCAATAACCATTAAATTAAGTTTGACAAACAAGCTGTACTGAAATCTGTTGGGTTATTTCATCTACAGGCAAGCAAAGAATAAGAGAACCTGGGACAAGAAAACTAATCTTAGTGGATATTGGTTGCCTCGTTTTAATTGGCGGGAAAATTACCGGTGCATGTCTCAAAAGGGGGCGGGATGCTTTACGAGACAGAACTCGGCCCAAGTGTTTACAAAACCATGTAATGCCTCGTAGCTCAGCCTGAATAAATAATTTGTTTCATGAAACTTACATACAAGAGCTTTGTTCCTGTAGTTTTTATACCATGAAGAAAAAGAATAGAAAAATAGGGATAACCGCAATATGTAAGACATATTTTGCGAGTACCTTAGTCCTTTATATATACTCGATGATTTCAGTTTTGCAAATTATATATTCCACTGATTAGTTTACCTTGTTCCCACGTTATTACGTCAATAAGTGAGCGATTTAGTCCAATCTTTAAAATACATAAGAACTGAGATAGGTTTCACGAGAAGTTAACTGAACCATTTGATCGCCGCAATAAATTCAACCTTCTCTACAGATTCAATTATGGAACATGAGATCATGTAACTTTTAAACTGACTGTACATAGTTTACTGATACAGAAATAACCGAGGTTCCTTCTATGATCTATGCACCACTCCCTATCAAATCTACGCAATTCAGACACAAGACCGACTTGGTACAATATCAACATCAAAAAGATTTTTCACTACTCTGCCGCGCACGATAATTTAAGCAACCCTTTTAAGAGAGCAAATTTTACCGGTGTCTTACGTCAGTCCCGCTACATTCCTTTGGGAAAAAATGTGGTGTGCTGTTTGAACTTAAATACGCAAGCTTTCAACTGACTAAACTAACTTGTTTTAAAGATTGCTTAGTTGAGAGCGAGGAGCCCGACTATAGCTCTATACCGCGTCATTAATAACTTGATAAGGTAAACCGCGGGAATATATATCATATGCCGGCGAATCTTTTGCCAAATAGGAGCGGAAGCGCATTATATAAAAACAAAATAGCGCATTGAACGAAACTTTCCGAACGATGCTTCACTGCACTCTTTGTTTGTTTGTAGAAACAGTTTTGGCGCGCCCAGTGTTGGCGTTTCAATGCATGTTTAACAAACAGGTTAGTACTGATTTTTGCCAGCGCATTGACTTCTTTTTGTTCTTTAAATAAAGGAAGTACATGAAGAGAAAATAGAGAAGTCTTTTCCCTGTTGCAAAACATTAGACGGAGTAAGAAACAGTTCGTTCGACGGCATATTGCGACACTTGAGTCCCAGTATGTGTTAAATAAACCAAGCAGCGTAGCGTTTTGAGTTCTAGAGACCATACTTGTCAAAGTATATACGACTAAAATTGATTGTTTTGTAACATGGAACGTAGTATAACTAAGTGGTCTAATCGATAAAGTTATTTCAAAGGAAGAACTAAAACTCACAACAATTAAGCTTGTTTTATGTTATTATCTGAACCTCCGTATATTATCTCAAGTTTTAAATCGAAAAATTTTGTTTTCTTGTGAGTCTAAATGATCGAGTCAGCGAACGTGACTTGTTTGAATGTCAGTGTTCCATCATATGCATGGGGCATAAATCCAATTTTTTCTCATAACAGGAAACGGGACGGAAATTAGAATGTCGTACAAGGATTTTTCCATAATAGTATCAGTGGTGTTTTGCTGTGATATAATTATCTTTTACTATTGTCCAGAAAATGTTATTTTAATAATTGCCTGTTTATTATTTCATACATGCTTGCTGTTCTTGTAGATTTTTCTTCTTTCTTTTTAATTCGGATACTCTTGTGTTGGTGATCTGCGGAGTGTGTTTAATATTAGGAATGGAATTTAAGAAAAACGCAGTCTTACATAACACACACAAAATAAGACCTTCGGTAATGAAAAAATTGGAATTGGTCAAACTAACAAAGTGTTGAATATCAAAACTGTTAACATAAATATGGTGGGATCTGGTACTAGGTTTAGGTAGAATATTTGGCGTATATTCCAAATATTACGTATTAAAGATAGCAAAAAAATGTTTTAAACTAAGCAAATATTTGCAAGCAATCGATCTTAACGAGCTAGTTACCTTCGTTAACAATGAGCCGCAAATTGTGGCTTTTGATTGTGAACACGGTCAACCGAGTTGCTGTACATGACAATGGCGGTGTTTACACTTTTGGAAAAGGGTGAATGTGTATTGTGACAGACCTGGCAAGCGTGGGCGGTGATATTTGAGAGTTACTACGCAGTTTAATCAACAAAGTTGGATTCGAGTTAGTTCCATTGTCGTGTGGCAAAAGCGAGAAAGGAAACAATACAAGCCGCAGTACAAGGCCGACGAGCCAAGTGTTTGTATTGTACCCGGAAAGTTACGGCGAGAAAAGGAGAACAAATTCGCGCCAAAACAACGCACGCCATGCATAGTGACACAGAGAACCTGCCCCATCTTGCCTCGACACGTGACTGTGACAAAGAAACTAATGCTCTGTTCCACATGGATCGAAAAACAGCAATTACTTCACGTGCACAGCAGTCAAATAAAATCAAAACATCTGAAGGGTTCTAATTATCCTGCGGTGGTGGGAAAAAAGCATTCGGCCCAGATATTTAAAATTGAATCTGACTATATGTTTGTTCGTATTCGAGTCAAAATCCAGTTTTTAAAAGAAATCTTCAGTTATTATTCTAAAACTACCACAATTTTAGGTTTCATTTCTAGAGGTGAATAAAGTAGTGGGAAAGTTTTATACTGCGTTTGCGTTCGAGCGTTCTTTACCTTTTTCTTTTTCAAACGCATCATTTTGCTCGCAATCAGGTTTGTATGGGTCAACAATGCACATCTGAGGTGTTAAACGGCGCAACGAAGCTTCATGCAACTTGTGGAAAAAAGAGAGAAATTGGAGAGACCATATTTGAAGGAAAGAGAACCGTACAATGCGAAGTAAGTGGCAGAAAGGATGTTACACGGGAAAATGGCTCCTGCAATTTGAACTGATAAAGCATCTCCATTCGAGCCGTAGAACCAAGTCAGTATTCGGCTAGTTACAACTTCACTCGCAACGACTTCAGTACCACTGCGGATGGGATGTAAGTAAACGCTTGGCCGCTTTTAATTTGTTGGACACTGCATGCAATACCTTGATGTCTTGTCTTTTAAGTCGTAATGATTTAGCAGTACCTTTATTTTTAAGAAACATTTCTTTGTTCGGCCAAGACGATTGTGTAACAATTTTCGAAGCTCGGTTTGCGAAGCAGCTTCATGAAAATACCTCAGTATGGACGAAAATAGATTAAATTCCTTTGAACCTGCTGTGTTATGGATTCTAAGCATCGGAAATGAACCGAACTAACACATGATTGCTAGTAACTGATAGTGATACTGTAATTACGGTTACCGATCAATAAATCGCGAAACTATTCTGCCTGTGCGCGCGAGGATATCAAAACGAATGCCCTCGCTCAAAATGTTCGTAAGCCGAGAGATGTGCTAGAGAAAAAAATCAAAGACTAAAGATATGAGTTTCTAGCAGTAAGTCAAAAGGCGATTTTGCAATACTTGCCCCTGGCATGTTACGTAGATTCTAGTCACGCCTTGTTGGCAAGAGAGAATAGAATCAAACTGCGAGCGTAGAAAAATATACTCGATAATACGGTGCTTGACTTTTATTCAACTCTTTAGTGCTTTTCATCGCGTTATTAGCTACAGGACGAGTTAAGCTGACCCCTCTCATCGTGGAATACCAATAAAGTGTTTCTATTCTTGTGTTTTGAATGCTCTCCTGCTTGGCTTGAGAGGCAATTTACTGCATATCAGTTGATGGGCGGTAGTAATCTCAAGTACACTGGGAAAGAGCCTTACTGTATATGAAAAGCCCGGTAGAAAGATGTTAAAACACGCAAAACAGTTATGCTTTTAGTTTTCCCACATGGAAAGGTCATTAGTCGATTGCTTTTATAAATTTACAACGTTCTAAAGCTGACTAGTTTTGAGTTCTGCTGCATTGCGACCAGTGCAACAAATATGATTTATGATCAGTCGCAACAAAAACTCGCCTGCTGCGAGCCAAATTATTAATATTAGCTCCCGTCGAGAGTTTCAAAATAGCCTCTATTTTAAAATATCTGTATACCCACCAGTTAAGTTTCTAATTTTGGAGTCCAAGTTTTGAATTACTTTGTTCTGAACACACGAACAGTCATTGACCCATAAATAGCCGACTAACAAAGAGAATTTTTGACTTGGTCCCACTGTTTAACTTTCAAAACCTGTGCGTTATTACGACACAGCGAACTACGAAGAGTATTTCTGGACTTCAAATTCTAGTTTTGAAGTTCTGGTTCGAGATGAAGTCATGACATTGATCAGCAATGGCAGTAACGAAAAAAAAAACAATGAACAGTTTTTAAACTATGATCATTGTTTGCCGGATTCTGCTTGTAGTTTTGCGCAAGTACAGAATGCAATCTGTTCAAGCAAAAATTAAATTTCTTGTAAATCTTTTAGTTTTAACCATGCAGACACAATTATTTCAGCAGACTACACATCTAAAAAGCAGGAGATTTCATGAAAGAAGCAACAACTAAAGTATTCTTCTTGTTGTCTGTTTACGTTGTTATCACATGGCAACTATATGAACTATGGCAACGTTCTACCTCCCCATTTTTAGAACGCCCCCAAACATGGAATGGAGTGCACTCGGCGTAAAAAACCGAGCTCGTTGCGTTGTCACAGGAGGACGACCTCTCGCCATTGTTCTCTGTTTGATACCCTACATAAACAAGAAATATTCAATTGCAATGATTCTTGTAATTTCTACGAGTTATTTTACTCGGCGAAGTTATTAGTCGCGATATCACAAGTCTGCCAAATCGAACACTGTTTTGTTTTACACCTCGTTGCCGTCAATTTGTTGTTGCTTAGCGTAATAAAAGCTCGATTTATTTTCACTGACAGCTAGCGACTGGGGCCTTTTGAATGGGGACAAAAACCAGTTTCGTGACGACCACAGGAGCGTGCAAAGGTTTGGCCAACTAATCAATTATATTATAGCATGTAAACGGCCTCTCGCAGCGGGATAAATATCTTAGCAATGCCGCATACTTATGGATACATACTTGCCGGCCGAGTGAGCTGCATGGTAAATATTTCGGCCATAACAACCGATGTAATTGTTCAAGTATTGACATGATAAAATAGTTTTGTGTCCTTACTTACACGATTTCACTGATTATAAATGTTTGTAGCCTAGAACTTCCTTTTAATTTTTCCAACTCATTTATTGTTAAGTGGCTTTGTTAATTTCTATAGAACGTATTTATATATGCTGTTATTACTGTTATATAACAACACAGGAAGATTTCATTCATTGTTATCAACAAGTCTACCATTTACTAAATGGCGATTTGAGACAAAAGTTTCTAGTTTTGTTTCATGTCTCGAAGGTCTTGGAATTTGAAAAGCTTTGTTTGTAAATAAACATCAATTCAATTCAATTCAATTAACATCGCATATCGCTGGCTTCAAAACAAAAACCCATAAGAAGCTAGTCATGTTTAGAATGTGTATATTAAATTTATGTACGTAGTAGTAAAAGTTTTGCCGGAATATGTCTGGTGGAAAAGTACTAGAACAAAGTTGAGTTTCATTGATTCTTCATCTCCTGATAATTTTAGTGAGTTTCTCATTGCACAAACAAAATCTCAATATCACCAACACGCTGCTCAGCCAGGTATATCGCACGTGAAAAGGCCCCGATTTTAATATATAAGCAAAAAGAAATGTTTGTGTTAACAACGGGAATGAAGTTTGAAGTAAAAAAGTTTCAGTTTTGTTAATCTAAAAATTCAGTTGCTCGTCTTTTTAATGATGTATTTTACACTGACTTTGCATTGACGAGCTCGGTTTATACTGAGCCAGCTGTTTCTCTGTGTCAGTAATATAAAATTTCAAAGTTTTTACATTATTACTTTTGGTGATAAGTAATCTAGCTAAAATCAGTGCATGTATGTCTTTACACTGAACTGAACTTAATCATGTTCAGTTCATCATTGGCATGGCGCGATGAGAGGAAAATGAAAACTTAATTTATGAAGAAACTGTTTTGATATCAGTGAGTGGTTGAGTGATAACGTGTTGCCCGCCCGGACGATATACAAATATATCATGTTCTACAGATAAATAACCAAAAACAGACCAATACAGCTTTGATATGATCCAATTAGCTATTTGTATATGTTGGTCACGATAAGTCCCAGTGCCAATATTCTATTTTGCTTCGTCAATAAGTTATTTGACTACGCATTGCTGATGAAACAAAATAGAATATTGGCACTGGGACCTATCGTGACAAACATATACAAATAGCTAATTGGATATAGTTTCTGGTATGACGAAATTACATCGTCAGACTAACGAGGAAAATGGTTGAGTCATAACAAGAATGGCAACAATTATGTTTCATTATCGAATGACAGCTTATGCGTTTCCTTCAACTAAGATTGCTGTTCGTCTTCTCGTTAAACTTAATTAGGTTCGGGGTCCATATCTTAACATCAAACACCAATTTTTCCCGCGTCTTATTGAGATGGTAGGTATGACCGTCGTATTTTTTAGGGGTTAAAATTGCCAGTCCAGTATTTTTTAGGGGTTGTAAAAAGATGTTAAACTAAGAGCCTGGTATTTTATAGGGTTTAAAATCACCAAGCTATTGGACTGCTTGTAGTCTCGTGTTTTAGCAAACGTGCGTACTGATAAGAAGTTTTAAAAGACGTCCTTT
>JAOBAT010116568.1:0-13919 GCA_026413305.1 Hydrozoanthus tunicans
AAGTAGGAATACTAGGAGAAGGGTAAAAAAAGTAGGAAATAGTAGGAAAAGTAGGATCACTTGAAAGCCTGCTTTGTTTAAGAAAGGTATGGGCTCTAGTTGGGATATTTTACCATTACAACTGCGACTGAAAGGGTAAATTACAAGTTCACTGCCCTCCTCTTTAAACAAAAACTGTGTGTGTTTTCAGGGACAATGCTAACCATAGTACTTCTAATGCGTGCTCTCGACCCACTGAAGTACGAGGCAGACACTGATAAGTATTTAGTCAAACTTGCCGAGGTCGACCACTACAGAAAGGAATACTACAGGGATCTTGGTAGGTTGTTGATTTACCCCGTCTTCCGAAGGTGTTCCCCCTGTCTTCCTAAGATGATCCTATCTGACTTCCGAAAATGTTCCCCGTCTTCCAAAGACTATCTTCCTGTCTTCCAAACTTGTTCTCCCTGTCTTTCAAAGATGTTCCCCCTGTCTTCCAAAGATGTTCCCCCTGTCTTCCAAAGATTTCCCCCTATCTTCCTAAGATGTTCCCTCTGTCTTCCAAAGAAGTTCCCCCTATCTTCCAAAGATGTTCCCCCTGTCTTCCTAAGATGTTTCCCCGTCTTCCAAAGATGCCTCCCCTGTCTTTCTGCTTTCCCTTCTTCTCTAACTACCCCGCCGTCTATCTTCCGAAGGCGTTTTCTTTTTCTCTCCATGTCCCATCTTCTGTCCGTGGGCCTTCCTCCTCCATTTGCAAGTCAATTTGTGTAGCTGCAATTGCGTGAATTATTTGTCGCAATGATATACCATTTCTGTGAATGGAGCAATAGCTCGTTTTCACTAGTTATGATAACCAGCAACAGTCTTCATTCCTGGAAGGTTTATGAAGTTGACTTTTATTATTCTTTACACAGGAAAAAAGTTTAGGCTGGAGAATGCGATCGAGAGGCACCACGAGAAAGCTGGAAGCTTTGAGGCGAGTTTACCTTGCTATATGCACTTTATACCCGTTCCACAACTGCTTACTTAGTGACACTGCTCAATGACGTATGGTGTCATTGTACAGCTATGAACATGGAAGGGCGTGTGATCGGTTTTAAAATGGGGGCGGAAGGATAATGTATGGCTTATGCAAGAGTATCTAGCCCGCGTATTTGTTTCTCTGTTCCTGGTTGTTTTCTGAAACCCAGGTCTGCGTTAGAGTACCAGCCGGAAAAAAACGATGAAAGACTGTCACTAAAGAGTCTAATTTTCCTGTTTCCTTTCAGAAATCTGAGCACAGGAAATTATATCTTGCAAAAATGGTATGTTCTTTGAAGATTTTTTCCACAGTGTTTCTAAAATTACCAAATATCTTCGACTTTGTAAACGTTTTATAATCTTTTTAGGGCTTGACATTTCTCTCAAACTTGGACCAACTGCTACTGTTGACCGATTTAGATGTGTCGAGCAACAAACTTACCTCTCTTGACGAGTGTAATTACCTTCAGTGCCTACAAAACCTGGATGCCTCTGGAAACCAAATTCACCAGATAACCACACGAGGAAATCTTGCACTCCATTCGCTCAAACAAGTATCACTTCAAGATAATTGTATCCTTTGATTGTAAAAGCTTACATAATTACTTTTGACGTAAAAAGCAAGTGTAGCATTTGTGGAAAATAGCCTTATCAGCTGTGTCACTGTCCGACAGTCCCATTTCACCCATTACTAGTGTCTCTTGTTAAGCCGTCAGGCAGTTGACCTGGTAACATCTTTCAGTGGTTTAGTTCCAGTGAAATATACCATTCCTGTAATCCGTTCGAAACTAAAAATGCATTTTTTTGCGCTTTTTATTTTTTTTCAGTAATAACAGCACCACTGTTTCTTTCTTAATAAGCTGAATTGGTTCGCTAATTGGAAAGATGATAAACCCAAAACATTTATTACCGATTAACGCGAAAGCCCTGCCTGTGAGGCCAGAGGGCCATCCTGTTGTCTTACGACTGGTAGTTGCAGCTGAAGCTAAAAATTAAAATGAAGTGTGGCTGAAATTGTTAAAATTGATTTAATGAAGGACCGGGCGAAGCTACAAAGGATCTGCGAGTTGAGAGTTAGGCTAATGTGCCACCGTTTTCACGTTAACGTGTCAGGTTTGTTAAGAAAGAGGAAGGAGACATCGAAATCGTGCATAGCATTTAAAGCGTTAATTTTATCGAGTGGCGAAAGTGGCAAAAAAGATTGGGCACTAACTACTGATAACTGTGAAGTAGTCAGTTGTTTTGTGACCCGTGTTGTGCGTTTTCAACGTATAAAAGAACATTGTTTTAGACTCAGCTTGAACAAAATTAAGTTTTCTCTTGTCAAAACAATATACACGCTGTGCTCATTTGGAAAACTGCTTTCGAAAATATAAGTCGTTTGTCGAACTTGCAACACCCCTTATTTAGCTGAATCTTACTTATTATCTTCTTAACTAGTTCTCAGGTATCTGTAACTTGAGTGGCCTCGATGGCCTACAGAAATGCAACAATTTACAGATCCTGGACCTACGAGGAAATCCACTCTGTGAACTAGAAGGTTATCGACTCAAAGTGAAGGCCTTCATTTCCTCTTTGAAAAAATTGGACGGAGAAGACTTTTAGCAAACAATACTCTCTTAAAGGAGTGACAAACGAATTCTCTAATGTAAAAGCTGTAGTGAATCTTTGCGATTAACAGTTTATGAACCCCAGAACGAATACATGATGAGCACAAAACAATTCCAAACACACCCAAAATAATTCGATAATTCTTTATTACTTAAACCATATTAAAAAATAGAATTAACATAAAATACAATAGAATTAAGGATCAACTTAAAGGCAAAACTATGTTTTTCTAAGCAGATAACAAACAAAAATGTTTCAAATGTGCTGCACTGAACATTTTTCCAAACACAAAGAGTAGAAATATCGTTATAGTTGCAAGCCGTTTAAATGAAAAGGAACAGACATCCCTCAAAGAAAAGTTACTTAGTTTCCAATTTCCTCAGAAGACTCTTCATTCATAGTGAAAGACAGGAACAAGGATCTTGAAGGCGTTCGTGGATTTCGATAAAACACCATGGAAAAATCCCATCAACGGTATAAACATAGCTGTGTGCAAACCAAATGGTTAAGAATTTGTTAAGAAGTGTTCATACATCGCTACTTTCTGAAAGGAATTGAAAATGATAAAATACACTTCTAAAAGAGCTCCTCAGTCGAAATCGAAGAACTCGTTAAAACCTTCGTTGGAACTGTCATCTTCTTCGCTTTCTGAGTCACTTATATCCAACTCGGGTATGATATCCCCACTGTTTTTCTTTGTTTTTTGTCTTTCTTTCCTACGAACCAGTAGCTCCTTATACATCATCTCTTTCTTTTCCTTTGTTTCTTCATCTTCATCTTCAGAAGAAGACCAAACTTCCCATCGATCGAAATCAATTGATACATATGACAACTGAAATAAAGAAACGAACGAACATGGCCTTGGTTAATGATTTTGCATCACTGTTTCACAATTTTCTATAGGTTCATGGACACCTCTTGCTGGTATAATTAAGACCCAGTATGAAACATCAAACACTTCTAGGAAACTCCTTTTACTAATTGGAAACTGCTTGAAATTATCTAGGAGTTCTCGAATTATGATTTAATCTCCTCGAAAACACCAAAGCAAGATTTGAATTAGTGACAACCTAAATTTTGATTTTGCTGTCTTCGAAAGATTAGGTGGAAAAAATAAAAGGATGGCATATTGGCACACGTTTTAACTTTGGCAGAAACTTTGATCCCAGACAATATATGAACTAACAATCTTTTGAATGTAAGCTAAAGCCTATCAAAGTGCTTTTAAATTTAACTGAGTTCAGTATTAGACTGTCCTAAAAGTTACATTTCCCCTCGAAATTTTACTATATTTGGCTCAACAGACACTTCAGTAATGTCGACCAATGTTTAACCACTTTAAAGGAAATTGTTGGAAAGTTTGGGAAAATGTCAGAAAAAAAAAACCCCGGGACATTGACTTGCAGTAGCTGTAAGAACTTTAAAAACAGGTTAGTAGATCGTCTTAAAAATGTTAGTATTTCAAATCGTTTTGAATAAAGAGAACAAGGAGCATCTTGTAGTTGAACGAAATAAGAATGTAGACAAACCTTTGCAGTGTTTTTGATCAGACGCAACCACACTTTCGAGTTAATCTTTCGCAAGGCCATAAAGACTTCAGCTCCTTTGACCAACACTTTACTTTCCTGTTAAGAAAGAGAAATGTATCAGGTTACAGTGACATTACCGTACACAATCTGGCAAGAGCTCGAGAAGTTTTTCAAATTGTTACTCGTAGAGTTACGGTGTTCACACTCGGAATGAGGATAAAAATTAACGACTGTTCCACGAGCCAGAAATGACGAGAAGCCAAAGATCTACCCCAACAAAACAGGCTACTTGCATTTTAATTCAACTTTGAGTAACGATCTGCCTAAAAAGTATTTGTTTAGAACATTGAAAGTGAAAAGGTTTTTTTTTGTTTTGGAGTTCTATGATTGGCTAAAACGCTAGTACTAAATTAAAACTTCTTTAAAATAGAGTTTTACTGCTTTTTACTTTAAAACTATGTTCTACTCGTACTGATGTGTTCTCAGTATGAAAATTTAAACATTATGATGTGGCAAAACCGAAATGCCACAGAACAATGGGAGGTTGCCTAATTCTTACACGGGCCTTTACTTAATGCTTAATCTGTGACGTTCGGGTAGTATCAACGTTTTCTCGTCACATTTCGAGAAAAATTTTTACCGAAAACCATACAAAGAGGAAAAAAATTAAGTTCCATGACCTTTACCATTTTCCCAGGCCTGTGTAATATCAACGTTTTCTCGGCACATTTCGAGAAAATTTTTTACCGAAAACCATACAAAGAGGAAAAAAAATTAAGTTTCATGACTTTTCCATGACCTTTACCATTTTCCCAGGCCTGGAAAATACATTTTCAAAATCCATGACGACTGTACATGTGAGCCCTGAGTAAGTTTTTATTTTATAATGACATTACTTCGAGAGGCTTTTACTATAAATAAGCATCATTCTACCATTTTTAACCAACAAACCCGTGAGCAACGAAAGTCATTTCAATACTGCTTTTATGACATAGAGATTTTCCCCAGGTACTTCTTTCGGACACGGTCACATACTAAAACAAATTTGCTACATTCCATTTTTGTGGAGAGGCGTCTAATAGACACAATAATCACGTGGCATCACAAACCCTCGGAAACCTGAGTTAGTTCAAAACTTGATAAAACCCTTAAACAAGAAACCGCGCTAAAAAGGGTTAGACCCTCCAACAATTTTGAGCCAAGAGGCGGTTCAACTTCTGTCTGGACAATAAAAACAACCGTAATAACTGCTTAAAACTAAATATTCGTATCAATTTCTTTAAGACAGTAACGGCGAAAAGAAACGAAAGCAAAGTTCGTTCCGTTGCGTTCTTTGTTTCTGTAAGAAATTCCGCTGAAATTTTCTACCTTCTCGACGAAGTCTTCACACCTCTTAAAAGTTTCGTTCGTTAGCAAAACGTATTTTGTCGAAACAGCACCACCAAGAGTGTCGATTATTAATCAGCCCTTCAGATACTTTTTTCCTCTATAGCATAGAGGAAAAAAGTACATTGTTTTCTTGAAACTGCAAGAATAATTAAAGAACAAAGTACCATAATGCCGGATCAACCTATTTCTGGTTCTTATTTCAAAGGTCAGCGTGACAAACATTTTTTTACTCCCCGTAAACTCTTTTGGAGGAGAAAACAGTGTATAAATGAACACATTTCATTAAAGAGAAGCAATTATTAATGAAAACTAGCATCTAAGATTATGGTCAATACATTTAATAAGTGCAGCAAAAATTTACGATTTAAGAACCTGCTTGCAGAAATTTGCCCTTTTAATACCATAAAGAATAGGAACCTGTTTTGCCAAGAAAACTTAAACGGGTTCTTATATGGGCGGTTGCACAACTTTTTCATGTAGATTGCAAATTCCTATTACCCTTAAACAACACAAGTATACATAACATAAACTGTAATTGCAAAACAAAAAAAACCCTTTCTATACAAAAGGAAAGTTTCATATACTGAAACTTAAAGTACGAAGAATGTGTATCTGCATCTTAATCCTTCCATGAGTGGGGTCAAACTGCACAATACAGTGTAATGCGAGGGTGGGGTAAGTCTTACAAACCTTGGGGTCGATCTTGTCGAACAACACAAGATCCAGTTCGTACGGCTGCCTACCAATGACCGTTCTAGAGAAGAAACATAATGTATTATCACTGTCGTTGTGGATTAAGAACCCTAAGGCTGAAATTTGTTTAAAGTCCCTATCAAGCTTAATTTTTTACTTTTTGGAATAAAACTGTTGTCATCCGTGAGCTCAAAATTCAAATAACCAAAGAAATATTCCACGTCTAAGTACGCTTTTTATTTTTGTTTTTTCTATTTTATTTATGCTTTTTATATATATTCTTACTTTTTGGAATAAAACTTTTGTAGCCAGAATTGAATTTTTTGAGATAAAATAGATTGTCTCTGCTTTAGGCCTCCTGCTACGTCATCATTGCACGCTTCAGGTCTAAGAAATGTAACAGGAACGGCGAGAAAAGGTTTTATTTTCAAAAATTACTATTATTAAAGGGTTCTACTTAAAAAAATAAGCTTTATAGGGATTTTAAAACAGTATACTACAGACATAAGAAACCAATCAGCCTGAAAATAGAAAACTTCTCAATTAAAATTTGGAATGCACGAGTCACTAAGATAGATACTGTTTACTTTTTAAGACTTCAAAGACCGTAGCATGGTGTTAATTTGCCATTATTTCAATCCACTCAAAAACAAAAATTTTATAGTTGAAGTAACATTTCATCTGTTGAGTGTTGTAATTATAGTTAGAACATAGTTAATATAGGGACCGGTTAGGAAAGCCGGCAAACCTCAAAATAGAAATACAAAGAATGCACAAAGATGCTTTGTTTTAAGTTGAACGAACCGCGGCCGTGCACATTCTTTGTTTCAGGTGTTAGTGAGAATGATTTTACTGGCTACTTGTTGATTTGCTTTTCAAAAGCTTGTCTTTTCTGCACGTTTTGTGCACGGTCAAGACCAGAAAACAAAAGAAAAAGACAAACAAAGAATGCAACAATGGTTTCCTAACCAGTCCGTATATATCAACTATGGTTAGAAGTAACTCTAAGAACACTTTAAGAACACTTTCAGGCTGATTTTGCAGAAAAAAAAACGATAAATAAGAACAAGATCAGTCTGAACCCCCCTGCAAAAACATGTGTTCGTTTATGCCGGTGTTCACTGCATTTTAGCTTCACCTTCTTTTTGACTTATAGGCGACGACGAAGGGATCCTGTGTAACTAAAAAAGCTCAACTATACTTTTTAACGAAGTCTTATTCCACTCTTGAATTACCTAAACTGTATTCGCTCCGGAGTGATGGTGCTTTGCTGGTGCTTCACTCCCCTCAGCCGCACACAAACTCTTACGATCTCCTTTGTCTGTGACCACACTGTGGTTGGATGGAGAACCCTAGCAAGAGACAACAACTGGTACGTCACTGAATATCCAGCGGCCTTTGCGAGTTGATTACGAGTTAGAAAAATAACGATTATATTCTGTCAAACATGACTTATTTATCCACTGGAACTACGTGTGTTTGTTAAAACTGATTTCATCTTGAGGTTTCGACCATAACACTATGATTTTTTGTAAGTGAAAGAAACAAGTCGTAATGGAAATTCTGATTCTTACAACTTTTACTTTTACTTGAATATTTGTTTTGTTCCTAAAGCCCCTATCACACGGCACAAACTAACCCGGGTTCGACCCAGCTTTGTTCACATTGAAAAATACCAAAGACGCGTGTAAACACAAACCTTGGACGAACCCGGCTTAGTTTTACACACGCATGCCCAGTTTCACTAACAACAAAGCATCACGCATGTGCAAAATCAAAACTAACCCGGGTTCGACCCAACTTTGTTCACACTGAAAAATACCAAAGACGCGTGTAAGCACAAACCTGGGACGAACCCGGCTTAGTTTTACACACGCATGCCCAGTTTCACCAACAACAAAGCATCACGCATGTGCAAAATCAAAACTAACCCGGGTTTAACCCAGGTTGATGTTTACACGTAACTTCTTTAAACTAACCCGGGTCGAACCCACCTCTGGAGATGGGTTAGATTTAACCCGGGTCGAACCCGGGTTAGTTCGTGCCGTGTAAACAGGGCTTAAGACATGTCCTCTTTATCTTTATGGAGTAAGATTTGTCGTTTCAGATGTTTGACAGTAAAACTTTTTTCCATGGGGCATTTTCGAAATTTCATTGCGCAAATAAAAAGCGACTAGAAGAGTATTTAGCATGTTTCAGTGATGATATTCATGGAATAAGCAACAACATTTTACACTCCACAAAGCGCTCTATTGCCAGAAATAAACTCAGGAAGACTGCGAGGTTCAGATCGCAGTGTTTTTGTTAAATCATTCAGATTTCTTTGTTGGTCAATCAGTTAAACATCAAATGAACTCACGGCATGTCAGTTGCTGCTGACACAGGATCTTCACCCTTGCTGATTCCATTGGTCAGCGGTTGCTCAAACTCTTCATCATCACCCTCAAGAGGGGGCATCTCACCATAATCATCGTCATCATCTCTCGGAGAAGGTACATCATCACGCATCTTTGTTCATACAGGGTAAGAAACGACAAGTTTACACTTCAAAACAACTTCCTGCACAAAAGGTTGACCGGCTTGATAACTCAGTTTAGATTTTTATTGAACACTTGTTCCATTTCAATTGGCTGGATAGTGGCAGAAAATTGTTTCTGTTGCAAGCCATTTTTCAGTATCCTGATCCGAAACGTACGCAGAGCGACTATTTCCGTCCGCCATTTTGTTCCGGTGTCATTATCTGTTATTTCGGAGGTAAATACTGTCTCACAATCAAATTGCGCTAGCTGGGCTGGTACATACTAATCTGCAGTTATCTACTGAAGGTACAAGCACCAAACAGCGCAAAAGTTTCGAGTTTCTAAGTATTTCGAAAACTCAACCATACCAGTTTATAGTTTAACCCTTCACAACGCGTTTTAGCATACAGAGAAATAAAAGGGATTTGCCATTTATTATGTTTTTTCAGTCCATTTACGAGAACATTTTGAAAGGTAGAAACGGCAGTGTCCAATATAGACTCCTACGAAATGTTGACAGCAGTAAGAAAATTGTCTTTGTTTTTCAAGCTGGTAAAAAACTAACACCTTCTTTTCCACGCAGTTGGAAATTTGCAGAAAGTCGTGAAACGCTTTGCTCAGCTAATAAGAAGTCTAAAATGTTTGCAGTACACCTAAATAATACTGACCCGAGGTCTTGTTTTCAATGCACTGCTTTCGCAAGGTGATGAAACACCATTAACTTGCAAATTTGGAGCCTGGGAGCTACTCAACCCCAGGCCCCCAAACGTCCACCCAATAAGGCGCTGGTGGAGGTCTTGACACAAACGTTTGGTTATTCTCAGACAAGCACTTGAAGACAATCTGCAAGAGACAACTGCGTTACAAAATCAACTATCACTTATAATCTAAAACGCGGTAGCAGTGAGTTAAGGATCTTAACCCTTTCAGCCTCAGCCTGTTTATCAATGTCTAGTTTCTCTATACATAAGACAAAGGGAAAATGGGAATTGCTAAAACATAGCAAGCTACTGTGGATGAAAAGCAAAATTCTCCTAAATTGGTAACATGAAAAGTGTGGCTTCTAGTTGGGAGAATCTAGCAATAAGCCATTTGGTGCGTTTGGGGCTGAAACTGTTGGATACATGATCTTTTATTTAAGTTAAAACTTTCTCAAGAGTTGTAAAATTAAATCCTGCCTTTCTTTGTATCACCGACATAAATCCATACTTGCAATTTTAACTTAATTTAAGACTTACGTTTGCACTTCAATTCCATGAGTGCAAAACTCGTTCCAACATAGGGTGCTACGCGAGGTCGCTAGTCTGAGGGTGCAGATTTAGCACACTCTAAATCTTACTAGTTCTCAAATAAAAAAGCTTTTATCTCAAAACTCCAATCAAAACCAGGGAGACTCGATAAAGACAACAGCTGAACCGGAAGCGTCGTACAAAGCAACCTCTGTCGCAACTCACTCAACTTAAAATCAAGTTGATCCTCAACGAAAAAAGGCGCTAAAATTGTGGATACGGCGCTCCTGTATGTTGTCCTTCGCTGTAACTATCAAATTGCGTATAACCGAAGTGTGTGATTGGCTGCAACACAATGCGAAGCCACGTACGTGAAAACGCAAAGTATATTGCACTGAAGACCTACTTTGATTGGTTGTATATCTAATAAATAAATTGTTTGGGCATCCTGTAAAAGTGACTCACTGTTACAGACTTGATCACATTATGGCTCCGCCCGACTAGCCGAAGCAGGATCCATAAAAACCTGAAACTCTTCGTTTTTAATTCAGGACAATACAACTTCAACTCCTCCACCACTGCTCACCTGCGCAGTACAGCAAGCATGCCAAGGTCTCGCATCACATCCCGATTATGGTTGTTGCTGTTCACCAAGGTTTTCAGAGCTTGAATCGCGTGTCGCAAGAACTCCTGCTGTGCTGGTTGAATCTAAAAAAACATTTGCATGTAAAATGTTTAAAATTACCATTATGTTGTGAACAAAAGTCTAAAAGTACTCAGTTGAAGGTTTGTTTCCTGTTCAATTGATTTGATTAAGATTAAGTTTAAACAGCAAATTTCAATGGCATTGTAAAAAAATTGTTAGATTGGTTATAAAAGCCGGCAAACTTCAAAAGGAAAAAAAGAATGTGAAAAGATGCTTTGTTTTATGTTGAACGAACCGCGGCCGTGCACATTCTTTGTTTCAGGTGTTAGTGAAAATGTTCCGACTGGCTACTTGTTGATTTGCATTTCAAAACTTTTTGCATTTTGTACACCTTCAGGACTAGTAAACAAAAAAAAAACGATGAACAAAGACCTACAACAATGGTTTCATAACCAGTTCTATACTAACTATGGGTTCTCAATATAAAATACCAAGGACGATCAAAATATAGTTGCTACAATGGACAACCATCGTATTTTTTTTTTTGCTTTAACAGCTACTTCTGCACAGTCATCGTCGCTGGTGTCAACTTGTCCTTGTTTGCCTTTTCAGTTCGAGTTGTAATTGCAAGTTCTCCCAATTAGCTCACATACTTTTCATGAAACAAGTTTGGGAGAATTTTACTTTTCACCTTGTGTAGTTTTCTTTGTTAGGTCAAATCTCATTTTCTCATCATCAAACAACTTACTTTGTATGTTTTAAATAAGGAGAAGTTAGATGTTGATAACTGATTGGGACTGAACAGTTACTGTAACATGTTAGTTAGCTTCAACCTATTTTGATGCTGCCACTCAAAACAAAGATGGAAGCTTTCTCACCTGTTCGCTTGATATGTGGTCCACCCTCTTACACAACGCTTCTATTCCTCCGTACTGTCTAACCAGATTGCGATTTCTGATAGAAAATAAATACATTAACTCTAAAACTGCAAAACACAATCTCGGATCACGGACGATAGATCTAGAAGCTGTTAGAAACGCATTCTGGAAAGAAAGGATAAGGGAGAAGAAAACGAGTCCGACAATCCAACAAAAACCTTTTACAAGAGCATGCAGCACTCGAATACTTAACAACTCAGAACAACAACATTGTTGTGTAACCAGAGTAACAAATCAGATAAAGTAAGGTTCTTTTTAAAAGGATTGTCCGTTTTTACCGATATAACGAAAGCATTCAGGGTATCAACATCACGTTTAGGGTTATATTTTGCGTAAACTAACAGGCAAAACAAATAGAGTCCATCTTCTATCAAGCGGCAACTCCCGGGACTTCGTAAAGTGTCTGCTCAATTGAGGTTGGCCAATTAACAGAGGTATGAAATACAGCAGTTTACAGACGTAAAAAAATCGGAGCTTTTGAAGTGGCCTCTTAGAGGAGGTTGGCTGCTTAATAGAGGTCGGACTGTACTGTGTAACTGTTCAACATTTAACGAGGTGGCTGATCTCCTGAGTTCGACCTGAGATACACATGTTTGGTAACTGTAATTGCCTGAAGTGAAGCCTCGATAATGAGGTCTGTATCTCATACCTCAAATAGGCGGAAAGTTCTGCAATCGCCCAGGTACATCTTTCTAACAAGCTATCGTTGTTAGTTTTTGCAATGAGTTCGCACAGAGTCTTCAGGCCCCCAAGTCTTTCGATTGCCTCCGACAGCCTAGAAAGAGTTGCGTAAAATGATTCATAAAACTTGTCGGACTTACAAGGTTTCATTACTACTCTGAGTATTTTTCGTCAATATCATAAATTAAATGGATAAAACAGAGGTATGAAGGCGTAACTTTTCTTTTTTCGTTTTTTTCCTCAGTCTTTGATCCTTTGCGTGCTCCTCAGCGATTTTTTTTTCTTTTTCAGATTCTGAAAAACTGTTTTGCTATGTCTGTATACACTGTAAGTTTATCTTGCACCTTTTATGGTTTTACAATTAGCTTATAATATTACTGGTATAGGGGCTATTCTCTCATAATTAAGACTCCTGCCTGTAAACTTTATCACCGCTGATCACATTCTGACACTTATTATTCATGGTGTTTTCTCTTTTGTAAAGGCCACCTGTTTCCAACTAGCCCCTATGGTTATCACAGGTGGCCTGCACTTTCACTAGGTTTAAAACATTTTGTACAAACTTGAAAAAGTGTAACACAAGGTGCAAAATAAATGTGTTGCTATTGTATGTGGTGGTGTTTATAAAAAGTCAGCAAAGTTTTCGGTCATTTTAATCATCAGCCTGATGAAGACCAAAATGATCGAAACGTTTGCTAGTTTTCTTACAAACATAAAAAATATCGTACCTATAAAAGCTTTACTTTATCTATTACTACTCTCGCTAATCTACAAGGGAAATAAACAAGTACTATGGTGGCTGCAGGTCAGGAACGCTGCCAAATCGATAAAATTTGAAGGACTTGAAACGTCTGATTCAAAAACTTATGGCGCAGGAATTAGTGTCACGTTAAGAATGAGCTTGTTCTTATTTCATTCAATAGGTGGAGCATGAATTTTTTCAACTAAACAAAAACTGAAGTGAGTCCAGTTTCCAAGTGTCGTTGAAGTGTTGATAAACCAAGCTGCTTACCTGTCGTTGTCTTTCGCTAAACTGACAAAGGCCCAAGCAATGTTCTCTTGAACCTAACAAGATTAAAGATCCTATTATGTAGCATTATAACTTGGAACTATTACATTTGGGTTATTTCATAATTGATTACTTCGTATTGGATCGAAAAACACGTGCTGTTCAAATGCAAGAATATAGCGTTCAAAAATGCTTGCTTGCAAAAACATAAAATAATTCTGGATGAAAACAAACCATTTATTTAGCCATTACACTGAAGAAGACGCTTCCATCCAAAAACGTTACCCTTAATGTTCAAAAACTAGCTTAAACAGAACAAATACAAAGGAGGTCACGCAAACCTCAATCCACTTCATACTCGGTAATAACTTCTAATATTTAACTACAAAATCTGAAAAACAAAAAGTGAAACAAATTCGATCTTCCATTCTTTCTTTTCATTTATTATCCTGATCATAGTATTTAAAATGTTTTTGTTACTCGATATTAGCTATCACATTAGAAACATGTATTTTCTCATAAACATCGTCCCCCGCACAGTCGGCCTAGACTAGCTAAGCTATTTGCCTGAAATGTAATTTGTAAAAATGTATTAATCAAAATTTGATGGACGAAACAACATTCTTTAGTTTCATCATGGTTTAATGCTTACATGTTTCGAGGCGTCTCGCCTCTT
>JAOBAT010116590.1:0-13918 GCA_026413305.1 Hydrozoanthus tunicans
GGGTACTAGGATGCTTGGTACTAGGAAGTAGGGTACTAGGATGCTTGGTACCAGGAAGTAGGGTACTAGGATGCTTGGTACCAGGAAGTAGGGTACTAGGATGCTTGGTACTAGGAAGTAAGATCTAGGAAGTAGGTAAGAGGTCGGTTAGTAGAAAGTACAGCACTAGAAAGAGGGAGAAGGTAGGGTACTAGAAGGTTGGGTACTAGAAGGTAGGGTACTAGGAGGTTTGGTACTAAGAAATACGGTACTAGAAGGTTGGGTACTAGGAGGTTGGGTACTAAGAAATACGGTACTAGAAGGTTGGGTACTAGGAAGTTGGGTACTAGGAAGCACGGCACTAGGAGGTTGGGTACTAGGAAGTACGATACTAGGAGGTTGGGTACTGAGATACACGGTATTAGGAGGTTGGGTACTAGGAAGTACGATACTAGAAGTTAAGGTGAAGAGCAAAATTTTCCTAAACTGGTAACATAATAGTATGGATTCCAATTGGTAGAATTTAGCAATGGGGCCGAAAGGTTACACGGTGAATCTAATGTTGCGGACTTTAAGCGGGTTTTAAGCGATTGGAATGAAAAGAAGAAAATATGGTTTTCCAGCAGCTTTAATTGTATATACTTTTACGTTTGTGTGGTGTCGGCTGAGTTTGGGTGGCTATAATTTTTCAAATGTTTTTACTTGAGCATTATTTTTAAACTCGAAATTATATTAGATAGTCTTCTTTTATATATTGTAGATGAAGAGCCATTTTTACTAATGGAATACTACAATAAAACTCATTATTATTATTATTATTATTATTAATATGTGAAGTATATCAGCTAAACACGGCGCTGTTACTAAGGCCATACTAAGAAAGCCTGTGGCCAGTCACATGACTACCATGTGATGGATCTAGTTTAGGGTTTCTTGTTCCGATATTCTTTCGCATTCAATGTACGGTTAGTCTAATCTAAATGTATTTCACTTTTTATGTATGTTTTGAGAGAACCATCTGCATAAACCAGACTTGGAAGTAGTGCTTTATTGTTTAAGTTTATTGGGTTTTTATTGTTTGTTTGTAGGCCTTTCACCACCCCGCGCGTCCTCGGCGGTTCACCGCAAGAGTCAAGCGACAACGAGGAGAGTGATCATGAAAGCGGCGACAATATGGCGCCAAACTTAAAGACTGAGAATTCACACAAAAACCACGCACTGGAACCGAGCAGTAAAATCAGAAATAATAATCAAACTGCAAAGCCAGGGCAAACTACTGGTAAACATACCAGTTCACAGCAATGGAATACATCTGGGCCAGGTGGACATCAGGGGAAGAGGGGTGGGGGAAAAGGTGACCAGCATAATAGGGACAATAGAGGAAATAAGCCTCGAAGCGGTGGTGCTCAGGGGGGTAGGGGTGGTGGCAAAGATGACGCCAAGACTCAAAGGGATAGGGTGTACAAGGAGAAGAACAAAGCACGTAGGGCTAATCACAATCGAAAGGCGGGAGCGGACCGGAAGAGAAGAGGAGGGATGGGCCCCCTGCCACCAGGCATGTAACTTTTTCCTCGAGGGAAGAGGACTGGGGGATAGAGATGACGCCAAATTTAAAAGGGAAAAGAAGATCGTATGCCTTCTCCCCTGCCATTTAACACAGATCTGGTGGCAGAGAGGTTACAAGATGAAGTCTACAATTGTTAAAAGAAAAAAAAGGCATGGAGTGAATCCATTGCCGTCACGACCATGCAACACACCCCAGGGGGAGAGGGCTAGGAGACAAGGATGATGTTATATTTACAGGTTGAGAGTGCTTGGAAACAAGGATATTACTCAGGTTGAGAGGGCTAGGAGACAGGGATGTTACTCATGGGTTTAGAGGACTAGGGGATGAGGATGATGCCGCGCACTCCAGGTTGTCGATTAATTTTCTGCAAGCTCCGTACAACCCACCTTTCTTCTAATTACTATTTAGTGTTTACATTTAACCCGGCAAATGGGTTTTATTTTTTCTGACGTTTCTCTTCGAAAAAAACATATTCCTTGATATTCAGCTTTATAAGTCTGTTCCCGCACAAAACACAGCTTTAGCTGACCCCGTTTTGTTAAACCAATCCGATTGCTCTCGGATAATATAGAATAAAATAAATTAAATAATATAATGACGAAATAAGTTCAGTTATTTAAAGTCGCTTCGTCAGTAACAGAGGTTCACAGATTCTTAGCTCTTTGGCCAACGAGAAGCGTCGACCTGCTCTCCATGTGGTTGAACCTTTGTCAATTTTTTTTTAAAAAGGTAAACTAGTATTTAAAATAGCACACGTTTACTTTAAAGCTGCATGTGAGTTTTGCTCAGTTGAGTTCTTGCCAACTCGAAACTTTGAATTTGTTACAAGATAAATATTACCGATGACATGGATAAGTTTTTTTTTAAACAAGGAACGACATTTTCCTGAGGTATAGCGCTGTACGCCACTCAACCAGTATAAACAACAAATAATTTCAGTATCATTTTCTTTATTCTAGATAATTTGATCGTAATATAAAAAATAAGTAATACATTATTGTTTGGGTAATAAAGAATTCCTCAAACGGAAATATATTTTCCTTGGGGCGTTGAATGAGTATCAAAGAGATTCCTTGGGTAACGCATTCTCGAGTTACCCAGGAAATAAGTCGAAGCCCAAGACAGCTTCCCCAAGACATTTCGTTACAGGACTTACCCAACCGGGAAAACTGATTCACAACATAATTTCAAAACTTTCAACCCATATATATACTTGCTGAATCTCGGACCAAGGCTCTTTCATATTACCCAAATAAAAGGGCCTGAGGCTGCATTGTAATTTACTCTAAATAACTAATATTTGATATACTAACTTGATTTACCTGTTAAATTCACATTGAAACAAACAAACTTACATGACTTAATCCCGTACAAGGAACAAAAAATTAAAGCAGCTAATTAATTTTAAAATCAATCTTTTGGTCATCTGATCTTCGATGCTAATACAACAACTGTTGCACTGGCGAGTAGAAACAGTGCTGGACCTAGGGCGCCTCGGGCAAAACTTTCATCACCTGCGGAGACAACAGTAGCTATAATTTTGTAGCAAATAGTAACACTGTTTACTGCTGAACTCCTAAGTCTCTTAAGTATGTCTAAGTGGTAATAACAAAACTTCCTCTGTTCTTTCTACTTTCAATCTTTTAAAGCAAATAATTAAAAGATAACTCAGTTACATAAACACGAAAGACGTGAACTCGGTTGGTTCAATCAGCGACAAAGTTTAACTGGTGTAAGCGGGCGGGTTTTTTTCGTTAGCATGTTCGGCAGTTTCTCTTCAACCAACGTCTGGTCTGCGCTTTTTATACATGCAGAGTCACCTAAATCAATTGAAGCTAAGCCTAATGTTCGTGATTCGTCCTTCGGAAAAGAAAAATGAAGTGAAAAGTCCGGGAGCTAGTCGACCTGACCGTCTTTTGAAACCGGTTGATATCGTGACACCATTACACCGACCGTGCATTTGTACTCTGATAAAGTATGGTTTTTGAACAATCAGAGCACGCGTTATATCAAATCTATATAATAAAATATATATCGAGCATAAAGAAAACATTTTAAACCTTTCCTTCAGCTTGGCTGGAAGCGCAGCTAAAGCAGTCGGTAGCAGTCGTTAGATGGTAAAACAGCGGGCAAAGCGGTTAACTCGATCAGCACATGACGTTAAGGGCTTAGCTCTATCCTATACAGTTTCACCTTTAATAAAAGTCCCCCTCTACCAATTAAACCGCCGCCTGGTAAGCCACCAGTCTGTCGTGCGGGAGATCCGGGTTCGATTCCCGGTTCTGCATGAACCTTCACTTAGGGTCTTAAAATGCTGTCTTTGCTCTAATATCTGCATACGGTTAGACCTTCGCGTCTCATCGGACAAGGACTTTAAACCGCAGGCCCTCGGAGACCTATACTTGGATTGTGAAGCCTGTTGGATTTTCGGACTATCTAAGAGAATTGAAGACTACAAACTTAATTAAACTACAAACAATGCTAAAACTTGAATTCAGTCTTCCGGAAAACTGAGAAAGACCATCATTTTCGGTTAGTGTGGTGCCTGCATTAATGAAACCTGGCTTAGCATTTTATTAATGAGTTAGGTCGAACATGAAGCGTGATGAGCCGATGTAAGCGTGGCTCTAGGAAATGCGCACAAAATCAACGCATGCAACTGTACTGTGCACCTGAAATAGTTTGAAAAAGCTGACCTTTCATTTAGTGGCCATCTTCCCTAGTTGCCTAGAGAGAATATAACAACAAATATAATAAGGTTTACTTGGTATATATAGTTTTAAAAAAATATTGAATGCGTCGTCGAGTAGATATCAACTTGTAGTATTATGTGAGAAATAAATCATCGTCGCCATGAGATGATAGGAAAAGCTGACGTTTCGAGAAGATGGTGCTCAAACGCTCGTAACGTCAGCTTCTCCTATCGTCTCACGGCGACGATAGTTTATTTATCACATAATACTACATAAGGTTAATAAGGTTTACGTCTGAACACAGCCCATAATAATAATGGGCCCAGGTTTATATGAATAGTAAAAAGACGTTTTTACCTTTAATCATTGTTTGAACCTTTTAGCCCGAGTAGGTTTCATCAATATCTAACTTCTCCTTACATATTTCACACAAAATAATGCATTTGGTAATGAGAAAACTGGAATTGGTCAGACAACAGTTAAACGAAAATGATAATCAAAATCTCCAGGCCTTGTGGCATGGAACTAAATAAGGACTAATGGGGAAATGTTTCACAACAGTCCATTAGACGTATTTTAGTTGAAAGGGTTAAGAGTTTTAACAGCCTGCAAGCTGACGGCCAGATACAACCCTGAAACTCTCACAAAGTTAAGAACGTTTGCAGGTTAAGATTTGCAAGAAAGTCACATGCTGATCAAGTTACCCGTTAGTTTAGTCTGCCGCCGAGTTTGTTCACCTTTAAACAGTTGCTCTACTCCTCGTACAACTTCAGTTAAAATAAAAAGTCTGACTGCGTGGTCAATGCAGCATTGTAGTTTGTCGACTACAGTTACTAATTATTTTTCATAACATATATAGAAATTTTTCGCGCGCTTTCTATATGACGCGAGCGTGTGTGTATAGCGCGATAAACGCACGGCCGGCCGTGCACCAGGAGAATCCTAATTTAAGGTTGTTGTTTGGCACTTTCAAGCGCTCAAACGTTCAAAAATATACAGTTCATGGTTATCGCGTGTCTATTGTGCTACGGGTGCACTTGCGAAGTTGGGAGAGCGCTCAAGGAGCAAGAGAAGCAACCAGCTTCGCCTCGCGCTACTCAAACGCTTCCCGCGTGTATTCATGAAACGATAGACACACGATAGCTATAACGGTTTCTTCATTTTAAAAAGCACTCATAAAGTACGCAATTGCAAAAAATAAAGCATTTGCACGGTCTCTGACGTTTTTTTTTTAAAGTTCGGCTCCGAATGCTCTGCTGCTATTTATCTGTTGCGGTGTTAAAAGGAAGAAAGCAACAGTAATTAGAAAGTACAAGAAACAAACACTTTATGTGTTGGAGATAAAGCGTTAAAGAAACACAAATACTGACATTTTTCAACTCTGACAACCGTAACTCCGGCTTATAATCTGTAATAAACATTTGAACACCAATCCAAACTTTATAATTTAAAAGTTTGCAACTTTGTTTCTAATACATCCCGAAACAAGCAGCTTTATGAAATATATTTAATATGAGATACATGCAATGTGAGTTAATATTCCTGCTCAAGGCATTACAATATTTTTTTCCGAGAGGTTTTCCGTTAAAATTACTAGTCTTTATTTAATTCATTAAACTAGGAAAAACCATACAGAGTCAAACTTTCGTTTTAGTTTACTTTATACATTCTTTGATTACTTTCGAAAATTACACTAATAGTGTTTATCAAATTAAAAGTGGCCGATTAAAGTGGGTCCAAGGTTAGCCTAGAATTAGAATTCGTCCTTGAAACTGAAAAGTTAGACCCAGTTTTTGATAATAAACTAAAACATTAGAATTAAGATAAACTAGAATAGAAATTGCTCGTTAGCATTAGACTCGGCACATGTGAATGAATGAGTTAGACGTTTGAAGCAGATCTTACTATCTGGTCTGATCAGTACTGGTGTTGGAATAGCACATGACGGACAACCTGCTAGAATTTTTGGCGTATATTTTCACTTTACTTACTTTCTGTATCATCATCCACCCACTTCATACATCTTTGAACTGCCTTTTTCCAACAGGTGTAGTGACGATCGCGTTCTTGAAAAAAATGAAACAAGTGTATTTGTAGTATTTGTAACAGCTAGTCTGTGAAACTTGTTCTGAGCTCAGATATGATTTGTGATTCAAGTAATCAAGATCCAAGCAGAGATACTGTTTTGGGAAATGTCAAAGCAATTTATATGTTGCAAATTTAAGGCATTACACCCTAGTACTGTACTTCGCGTTACCTCGAATAAGAGCAGACCAGATTCAATATTACTTTAACCAATAAGGTTGCATACCTCTAAATAAACAATTATCATTGTTAATTTTATTATTATTATTATTATTATTACTACTTTTATCATTATTATTATTGTTATTATTATTACTATCATTATCATTATTGTTATTATTGACACTTGTTGATATAGTCATCAGTAGGATAACAAGACTAGTCCTAGGCTATGCTATATAGTTTATCAGTATGAATGTTCAGTTAGGTTATTCCTTGCAATGTTCTGTTCAGTTCTTTCTAACTCTTATAGGTAACAGAAAACTAACGAGCATGTCTTGGCCTGAAAGGGTCACTGACAGCGCATGTCCAAAATAATTTACTAACCATCTGCATCAGACGAAGGGGAAAACACATCAGTTGTTATTTGAGATTTATCATCAGCGTTGATTTTCCACACATCCACACCCTCAGCAGCCCCGGCTGCCATTGCGGCACCCAAAGCTGTGGTCTCTGGCATTGTGGGACGAACTGACGGGCAGAAAATTGACAACACGTCTTTAACATGTATTTGCAACGCTGCTGATTTTTCATCACAAGGCACCGAGATCCCACAAGCGCAACGCTCACAATTTTAATAAATTACTACGAATATCTAAACTTTAGCGGTTATGAAATTATTTTTTCTATCGCTCAGAGAGAAGTTGAATCACCGCTTAGTCAAAAACTTGCCAGCGGGGGAAGCTATCCCTTTTGGAGTGGGGTCCTTGTTTAATGGTCCTGGAAGGCCATCAGAAGGATTCAAAGTTTATAACTGAAGTGGTTTGATCTGTTAGAGGCCGTGCGTTCGTTGATAAATTCTAATTGTGCAACGAGCGGGTGGTATGGGTTTTTAACGGTTTCGTGCTTTCTCCGTTAAGAATTTTAAACATTGTTACTGCGAGCCCTGAGGGGTGAGCAACGTAGTTCTCGTACCCAAATAAAGATTTCTCCGTGTGTCTCTCAGATGCCAGATTGGTTTGAGTCTTTCATATGTCGCCTGTTTTTCGATGTAATGTCGACGACCGAAAACAGTTCTCGAACGCATACGAAGATTTGTCAGTCACATGTTTTGATGATCAGCTAGGAGCACAGGCTTACCACCCAGAAGCGGCTTGTTGTATACTGTACTAACTGACTTCTAGGTTTATAGAGAAAGAAAAGAGGGAGCCGGGAAACGGAGAAAAAAAAAACGGGGAAGACAGGGGAGGGCCTTCTCTCCTCTCTCCCTCCCAGGCCCTCCTCCATGTTCCCCTTTTTTTTCTCCGTTTTCCTCCCGCTTTTCTTTATGGCAATTCCTTGTTGACAGGCGTGGAATTTCCCTTCACTGAGAAACTGTTTTTTGGGTAGAATCTAGTAGAACTACACTAGCAACACTACATGCCACTTACCGACGGATATACCAAGGATATCTGCTTGTAACTGCATGAGCAAAGAGTTTACGGTCATTCCTCCATCCACTTGCAACGACGCCAGGGGAATTCCACAATCCTTATTCATAGCGTCCAAAAGCTATCAGCATGAAATAGAATTACAAACGCTAAATCTGTTGAGATCCTCGGCACACTATTTAAAAGCATTTAATATTTTGATCAAACAGTTTGTTAGTCAACATACGCATATTTCTTATCTAAGTACATCTTATTTATTTCTTGACAATGAAAGCAAGCTTCTTTGGAACCAATTAGGTTTTAGCAAAACTGACAAGAAGTCATTCTTAGCTACACGGTTTTTCTAACAAAAACCAGTAAGTTTTGGCCGGGCTGGACTTTTCTTAAACTTTAAGGCGATTTCAGCCTCACATTGTTCTTGTTTCTGGATTAGTTACCCAGAACTAAAAAAACGTTACGAAGTACATCTTTATCCGTTGATTCAAACGGGGAAATGGAATAAAAAGAGAATACTTCGTGGAAAGTGTACGCGTGCGGTTTTAAGTCACTTAGTCAAGAAGTGAATGAAATTCTTAAAATTGTCTGATCAATGTTTCAGCCAGGTGATTGTTTTTAACTTGTGGCCAGTCTCGGCTTGCCTGTTATTATAAAAAACGCGTAGTGATCCTCCATTTCGTTCACTATAGTTCCTAAACTGACAATTTTAATGAAACTTTGCTCCTTCTTACTGTGCACTCACCTCCCTTGTCTGAAAACAGACTGCCTCTAATGTCGCCTTCGCTATATGAGCCTTGTTGGTGAACTGTGTGAGGCCTATGATTATACTGAACAAGCAAACAAGTCAGAACACAAAATGATTACAAAAATACTCCTTTATATCTCTTAAACATTATATCAATTAAATCACAGCCGCTCTACACGTCGAACAAATCATTAGAAAACCAGATCATGCTTATGTTTGTGCCACTTTAAGTGCATTTGTTGCTTTTGAGTACATTAAAATGCACTCAAAACTGCTGAAATTTAAATATGCCATATCAAAATTGTTGGATTCAAACGAGACGTAGCCTCCGTCTTTTTACGTATATTGTGAGTTCACACTCACCTGACGTCGCACCACTTCACACGGTCATTTTCGCTTGGACTTTTTTTTGTTAGGTTACTCTTTGTAACAAGCTAGTTAATGGTGTTAATAAATGACGCACTGACCCGTGTGCGATACCTTTTAACATTGACTGTTATTACTATAAAAATAAACTAGAAATATTTTCTAGTCACCCGAGTGCAGCGAAAGTCAATAGAAACGCGTACGATCTCCATGTGAACATACCCTCTGGCGTCCATCTGCCAGTATGGCGCGTACAAGCCAGAGAAAGCTGGCACGAAGTAAACTCCTGCAGAACTCTTGACAGTGGAAGCAAGTTGCTCTGGAACCAATTAACAATAAAATTTAGAAGAAAAGCACCATTTCAATGTGAAGTAGACAGCTTTTTATCACCAAACTAATCTCAAAAGCAACGTCTACAATTTTTTCATATCTTTCTATGAGAAATCGAGCCTGGCTGTTTGTTAAGTGTGCCGTGCTGACGAGACCCAACAAGGCCGCAACAGCTGTCCATGGTTGCTAACAGTCCGGCTCCTACTATTTTTAGGGTTCAGTACAGGCTGTAGTTCCTTCTGACCCGTGAGGTCTTAGCGCCATTTTACTGGCTGTCTCTGTATCGTTAGCACGCATGCGCAATGCTTCTGACTTAAACTCAAGCTGTTTCTCTTGTCTAGGCGTGTGCTGTTAAAAAGAACTCAGTATCACCAACCAATATCGGAAGCCTTTTCAATCATTCCAATGTTATCCCTCAGCCATTTTACTGCCGCACCTGCAATCGCTACGGAACCCTGAAAAGAAATGGCAGAAATTTGATGAGTGGAACACAAAGGATCAAATACTCCTAAAATGTCCCGTCATTTTGATCGTTTTTTAAAGCGACCGCATTCCATTCTTGGAGTATAGAAATTTTACTTTAAGTATTACCTGAGGAGAAAAGGGGCGCTTTTTACAACTAACCTCCAAAGCATACACTGCCTGCTGTCTGGGACCCAGCTGATAGCCAACTGTTGTGAGCAGTCCGTGTTCTGAGATGACCGACTGTCGGGCCAAAAACATAACTTCATGCTCATTACTCATACGAATGTAAAAATAGTCGTACAGTAAAGTGTTATCATAATAACAACAACAATAATAATAATAATTGTAATAATAATAGCTATTGTATATATTTTTTTAACTTTTTATATTTTTCTCTTTCCTTTTTATTTCAATGCCATTATTCCTAGTGGTTTAGTGTTTTATTTTTATTCAAGCAATTGTTGGCATGTAGGCCGAAATTTGCGTACTCGAGTTGGGAGTACTAAGGTATAAATTGAACTTAGCTTGAACAAGAATGATAGTTTTTACTGTAGGAATATGATGCCGTTTTTAACTTTGTAGATTAAGTTCGTTATTTAAGAGTGAAGTAAATAAAGTTATTATTATCATTTTTATTTAAAAAAAACTATTATTATTATTATTATTACCATTATTTTATTATTATTATTGATATTCATTATGTTCCCAGTTTTTCAAAGGCTGATTAGCACTAACCCGTACTTAAAAACTCTTAACCTAGGTTCTTATTTCGAGCCTCACTGAGACTGCTTTGAGCTGTAATTTTGGGATTGACAAGTTTTTCAGTGAAAATTCCAAACAGTAATTTCTAAGAACCGTAAACCTTTCCTTAAAGAAGTTAACCACCATTTGAACAACCCAGCTCAGAACAATGTGAGAACTTTAGGCTTGAGGCATGGCTGCAAGGTTTTCAGATCAAGTCGTACAATTAACACGGTCAATATGTTCTTGAACACAAAATAATTTTCATATATAAATCGAGCTAACGCACCTCAGTTCCAGTGTTGTAAAGTAAAAAGCATCCAGTACCGTAAGTGTTCTTGGCATCCCCCCTGTTCAGACACATCTGACCAACCAGCGCTGCTTGCTGATCCCCAAGGCACTGTCCGAGAATAAGATTTATACTATTAGATTTACACCAATACTAAAGTCCTTAAGCAACGAGGGCGGCAAAGCCTGCGACGCGTTAAAGTACAATAGTAAATACAGTATAGCTGCACGTTGGAATGCACCAAGCGGGTCACCTGCACGCTGTCATTTTGAAAATTAATGTGAAAAGCTCAACTTGATTTCTTGCAACCACGAGAACGACCTAAAGAGAATTTTCTCATACTTCGTTTACCTTGAAGAAGGAAACTTTAACCTTTTTCCTGTCCTCGTTGTTTAAGGTAAGACTTACTCTAAAGTTAAAACGACAACTAAGTTCAAAAAACAAAGTTCACATATCTCAACATTTTCAGATGACAATGCCAAAGTGGATATGAACGTTTAACTTTGAAAATCTGCGGCAGTATTCAGAAAACTGTCTACGCTAATCTTGAAATTGCGCTCAGTTAGTGTGAACACTCAACTATTAAGTACCCACCGCTGTTTATGTAAGCGAACAATACAAATGCCACCAAAGTGGCGCGTAAACTTATGTTCCATATTCAAACGATAACTTACACCGACGATAACCTACAACCTAGACAGGCGTTTGAAAAAAAACACACTCAAACAGATTGTAGTTTGGGGGCCACAACTTACGCCTACAACCAGCATTTCATGACCAAGACACCATTTGGCAGATTCCAGTACGAGGCAAGAGAAAACATGATTGACCAAAAGTAATGTCAATACAACGAGGTTGACCGAAAGTAATGCAAGTACGAACAAGAGAAAACGGGGTTGACCAAAAGTAATATGTTAGTACGTACAAGGCATAAGAAAACGGGGTTGACAAATGAAAGTCTTGTATAGAACATTCCAAGAAAACCTCAGGAATGCCAACTTAACCTCACAAAAGCCGAAACACTGGCCACAAACACAGGGACAAGTGACGAAAGCTCACCGCTTCTTGTCCTGCAACTACGGCTAAGTCTTAGGGCCAACACTTCACCACTGTTTAGGAATCTTGCTTCTAATGTTCAGTGATTTGCTTTGTTTTTATTTACCAACTCAAACTTTCTCCTTGTCAAACATTTTAACTTGTAAGAGACACTTCAGCCGAAGTTAGGTGTTGGTAAACAAGATGGGCGTGAAAAGGATTACTGAAAACTAAACTACCTTCAAAAAATGTTACCAAAATGTTATTTTTAACCCTTTCAGTCCCAGTCTAACAGTAATCAACTTCTAATTTCTCCATACATAAAACATAGAATACTTGACATTTGGTAATGAGAAAATGAAAAGTAATCAAACAAAGTCAACTACTTCAGATCTGAAAGATGAAAAGTAAAATTCTCCCAATCACGTTCAATGAAAAGTATGGGCTCTAGTTAAGAGAATTTACTAAGATAACTGGGAGTATAGATCCTGACAGCCCCTTGCTTTGCATTGTACATACCCCGGAGATTGGCGTGCCTTGAAGTGGGCCAACAACCTACAATGCAATAACTCATTGTTATAGATGTTGACATATGGTTTTGCTAAAAGGTTAAACTTCTAAACTTTAAACTGTCATTTTAGCCTTTTAATATATTATATTAAAAGGCTAAAATGACAGTTTAAAGTTTAGAAGTTTAAAAGTTTAAAATGTTAACATTTCTTCTTCACACAACCTTAGTGACTGTCGGAAATGGTAATATTCAGATAACTTCATAACCTAGGTAAACATTTTAGCCTTTTAACATATATCATAGGATAATAATAGAAATGACAAGTAAAAAGATTTTACATGCTAACATAATATTTTATAATCAACAAGTAGAACTCAGACCTGTGCGACTGAATGAGGAGGCAGACCAAATGAGCGTCTCAGGGATACTATGGATATTATTCAAATTAAATATTTGAAGTACTTTTAAGTCGATTGAGAGAATATATAGACGAAAATGTTGCTTTTTCAAATAATTGGTCAACAAAAAAGTAGACTTTTGTTGTCTGTGGGGGGCTGCAAGCACACCACTCGCATCCCCTCCATATGGGCCTGGAACTAGTAAACAACAAAAAAACAAGTTATGAGGCTTTGAATTTAACAGCTAGCCTGTGACAACTGGCTAACCATATGCTATTACTAACCATCTTTCCATAAATTTCTGAAGAACTCTTGATAGTCGGAAGAATTGTCATCGGAATATCAAAAATTCTGCAAGGAAAACAAATTAAAACAATTTCTTTAAGAATTAATATATAATCAAAAGTTAAAACCTAAAAAGAAAGATTAAATTCGTTTAATAAACATTACATAAGAACTTTATAAAATAGTGATCATAGCCTAGAGAAAAAATAGGCAGCCCATGACAGCAAATCTGAAAATGTAGGTCTTCTTTGAATTATTTATTTCTGAAGAATACATAAATAAAGAGTTAAGTTATTTAGCAGTTGAATATTTTGTTTAATATGACTACAATAGTATCATTACTTGCAGAGTTCAGGATCCCAAGACAAACTCTTGAGATTCATAAACATTGTTCTTGAGGCATTTGTGACATCTGTTATGTGTATTCCTCCCCCTTTGGCACCACCTGTCATGTTCTGATAAGAAAAAAAACAGTACATGCATGTGTAAATACATGTACATACAACCATGCATACCCCCTATACATTTTGGAGGTAGGTATGACCATTAAATTTTTAAGGGTTTTTCTCAGTTCCAATTTCTTAAGGATTGTTAAAAGAAAATTGATGTTAAACCAAAAAAAATGCAAAGCTATTTTAAAAATAAACATTTACTGTTTGCAGTACTGTGTTTAGCAAACATGTTTACTGAACAAGATTAATAATAATAATAATTAGCATTTGTATAGCACCTTTCCATAGGTACATGCTCAAATTGCTTAACAATTGTTTACAGTTGACTCTGGTATTGAGGGTCTTAGACAGTCCGCTCTACACGGCTCACAACTATTTTCCTAAGAGTTGC
>JAOBAT010116601.1:0-13918 GCA_026413305.1 Hydrozoanthus tunicans
GCTTGTTGCAAGGTGTTTGCACTCGCATGAAGAAATCTGGTTTTGTCTTTTGGTTCACAACTCCACTAAATCTCCGTCTGTGTCACTGGCTGGGAATCCTTTGAGAAAATTGCTCAAATACTATGCTGTGGTAGTTTTGTTGTCGTCGCTTCGGTGCTGAAAACACGACTTCGCAGTCACTGTTGTTTACGCAAGCGAGTCGCGAAAACATTAATAAAACTTTTTCCCGCCTGCTGAATTCACCCATGTCGATCAGTCTTCCCCCTCGTGACTCGGCTAAACTCCGTTCAGTATTAAGTACTTTGTTTGCTTTAGATAAGTTAAATGGTTAAAACAGTGAAAGAATTGGCAAAGAGCTCGAGAGTTAAGACTGCCCACTAAAGCTAGGTTACACACAATACGATGCAGCTGCTCTTAATTTCCTTGTAGGTGTCTTAGTTGATTCGTCGCTGTTAAGAAATAAAAAATAACAAACAAGAGACCTCGAGACATGAAAAAAAATGGCGAGATTTCGAGAAAAAGCTGTAATTTGCCGAGACTATCGTTGCTATGGGACCATTCGCTACCCTTTTCCGGGAAACGCTTCAATTTTGGTTTCTAATTCTTGGAAATTATTTTCAAAACCCTACAATAACAAATCCTTTCACGGTTTATGTCACGCATATTAACTTTTGATGAATACATCAAAATCAATCAAAACCAGTGCCAGTGGAAACGGTTCTTAGAAATTACGATATCAACTACTTTTGGTGGTGTTTGGACAAAATCTCGCAAATATACAGCTCCACGAAACTACGATTTGCTATATCTTCACCATCTTATCACATATCAATCCCGAATCTCACCCAATATCCCCCCGGCCAATCAAACACAGAAAACATACTATTTTTAAAGCATTGTTTCAACTAGTAGGCATGAAATCTTGTTTGTTGGTCTATTTTTGACAAAATCGTTAAAGGGTCTAGTATGAATCTAATGAACTTGCTCGAACGCAACGCCAGATTGAATTGACACAGCTGTCTATCGTTTTGTTAAGTAAACACCAAAAACGCGTCAAAAAGCGTTGAAACAGCTAGCACTGAGCAAATAGGCCAGGTTCTACAGATATAACTAGTATCTCAAGCATTCATTACTGATTTGACTGAAATAAGGCGTATATTATTAGCATTTAGTTAGGTACCATTACATATGCTGTCTTGCAGCTGGTTTTGTTGAATTGATTCGTCGTTGCCCATGCGGTCAATTCGGCAAAACAATTTGTATTTCAACCTTTTGTAATAAGTTTTGTTGCGAAGAGGGAAAAGACTTCTATCAAAGAAGTCGAGTACATTCCTTTGCAAGAAAAGCTTGAAATTTGCTCATTGCTGTATCAAAGCAGTGTCATGAAGGCCAAGTTGCATTATGATCTCAGTCATGGCAAAAAAATTGAAGAGTGAATAAAAATTGTTAATAAGAAGAGTTATTTGTGCAAACTTAATTACATTTCCGTTTGCTAAAAATTGCACCTAACACAGTGCTTAAGTCAATTCCTGCAATGCAGTTTAAGGTCATCAAAACTCGTTGTTCGTTGTAAGTTTACGTATTCACATCAGAAGACACCAGTCAGAACTGTTAGCGCCTGGGTTGATTCTCGCACTCATGCTTTTAAGGCACACTCCATAAGGACGAATATTTTCACCATTTTTGGTGACAAAGTAGGAGGCACCTCTCCCAGTTTTGCTTGCAGGTATCTCAGTGGACTCTTCCATGTTGAGATGGTTCTGTAAAACCATCTTGTACTTCGTGCCTTCGTGGGTAAATTCTGTTGCGTAGCCGGAAGCGACTTCAATCGAAGGTGTCGAGTATATCCCTGATCCAAACGCTTGGCGCTTGCTCTTTCCAGTGTCGTAGCCGTCAGCTGAAATGCTTCCAACGTTTGTCATTGCGGTACCATGATAAGAAACGGCCCATTCACCTGGTGTAGATTCGCTTCTCCATCCATCTTCACCCAACCAGACATCGTCTTCGTATTTCCCTTTCACTTTCAATGCGCATCTGTCCCAACCAATCGGTCTTTCGTATAAATATCCTCCCCGTTTGCAATTCTTGTCGGACAGAGAAACACGGGTGAAATCGTAGTCTTTTTTTGGTTCTAGGTCCGAGTCTTTGATATAATACACAGGATGTGGACCATCTCCACCCCAATATGTGCTTCTGGAGATTAAAGTGCCCCCCAAGGGCACGTTCTGTTCTTCGGGTGTTTTGTCATCATCTAGTTTCCTTCCGCCATATTGTAGGACCACGCTCAGGGACCCAAGATTTCGCTTTATTTCGCCAACGGTTGCTTTTCGGTTTGCGTAGTTTTCGCTACCACTATCTTTGCCAAACTCTCTCACAATGTAGCAATCAGTGCTTTCAACGCGATTTCTCGAATAGTCGAAGAGAGACGTCGTGCCGACAGGAATATCAGAGAGATATCTACAGCCGGTTTGACCGCAAGCAGGACATCGGCTTTGTTTGCCCATCCTTATTAACTGTTTTGCTTCTGTCTCAGATTTTATTGGGACCCCTAAGTGAGCCGAGAAAGCTGCTGCCACAAGGGCTGTTTTGCCTGCCATTTTCACAAGCTGGGAAGGTTACAACTCTGTTACGAAGTTTTCCTAGAATTAATAATTGATTTTTTTCACACCCAATTCAAATGAAGTCGAGGCTTAACTGTGACGTCATGCTTCCAAACGCCAGTCTCGGTTCACCATTCCAGTTTGAAAACGGTGTTTAAAATACAAGGACACAAAAATTGCTTACTTGTTACCGTTACAAGAATATGCAAAGTTATGTACATAACTTTTTGCTTTTTTAAAAATCTCAGCCTTAAAACTCACTTATTCAAGCTTGCCAGTTTTTAATCTTTTTAGTAAAAAAAATTATAAGAATTTCAAACAAAAACAATTATTATTATTATTATTATTATTATTTTATTCTTAATATTGTCATTAATTATTATTATTAACATTATTGTTATGTTTTGAATTATTGTTTTTAATATCATTAAACGATGAACCAATAATTACGTGCTTTCAAAGACAAGGAGAAACTCGGAAAAAAAACCGAGCCCCAGATGGGATTTGAACCCAAGACCCTTCGTACTTTAGTCGGATGCTCTAACCACTGAGCAACAGGAAACTCTACGGTGAGTAAGCATCGATTTTTGGTTTCAGACTGGAACCGCATCGCGCAGTTACACAGTTTCTCCTTGTCTTTGAAATCACGTTATTATCATTAATGTCATTTTTGTTATTATTATTATTACTATTACTGTTATTATTGTTTTGTTGTTGTTGTTAATACACAGGCTGTCCAAGCTTAGAATGTGACAATAACATTTTTCTTTCAAATATTACTGACTCGGTCGACCGAGGCTGTCTAAAGACTTTATATGGGACGATGAAGAATATTTTAACAAACGTACAAATAAAGTTCACAAACCCTCTGACCACATTGTTAATATCTTCTGTGTGCATGTGCATTTTGAGCGCGATCGAAGGTGTTTTTGCTACAACTCAGTATGTTTACTTAAAGTCCCTATCAAGCTTAATTTTTTACTTTTAGGATTAAAACTGTTGTCATCTGTGAACTCAAAATTCGAATAACCAAAGATAACTTCCATGTCTAAGTATGCTTTTTAACCAAAAAAAGATTGGAATGTAAATTTTGACCGAGCAGGCCGGGTACTGGTAACCTGCGACGTAGTAACAGTGAGTTATGTGGTTTTTGTCTAAAAAATTTCATTTCTGTTAAAAATGTCATCAAACAATTTCAAGGGAATAATGCATTGATTAAAGTTTCAATATTGTAGCCAGAATTGAATTTTTTGAGATAAAAAAGATTGTTTCCGCTTCATGCCTCGTGCTACGTCATTTGCCTCCTTCTACGTCATCATTGCACGCTTCAAGTCTAAAAAATGTAACAGGAACGGCGAGAAAAGGTTTCATTTTCGAAACGTACTATTATTGTATTCTACTTTTCATGTGGAGCTTAAAACAAGTACGACTGTACTACGGGACCAGGAACTGGTACATCACTATAATATTTACAGAGTGTAATGGACAGCTAGAATTACTCTTCAAACACAGCTTCGTTTACTTATTTTGTGTCATGAGTAACAACAAAGGCTACTTTAGTTAGAATTCCTCACCCTGAACTTTGGTTATTTCCTCGTGCATATATTTTACTTGATAACGGCTTTTAATTTAAATTTGATTCTCACTGATTGTTATTTTGTCAACGTTAACCGTCCTATATAACTGCAGTTGTATTATTTCCTGTATACTGCTATATACAAGGTTTTAATTTGTTGTACAGTACCATCAATAATTGCTCGTAGAATCCCTAAAGAATCAAAAATAAAAGTTAACTCAGTCAGTCAACAGGGATTACTGCTTATTACCACTGTGCAAACATTTACTGGGATCTGATGCGGACTGACGGAAGCTTCTTCTTTTAGTCGGCATCGGCTATGCATATTAATTTTGAACATTGTGAATTCCATGTGTTCCGGGCCATTTCAAAAATTGCTTGTAAATTCTCTAAATATCCAGAAATCTAAAATCTAACTCCCTCAATCGATGGGGAATATCCCATAGGGTCGTTGTGGGGAGTTTTATTCCAACAGATCCTGGTAGTAAGCTTGATAGGGACTTAAAGTTGATTTGTTAACACTAAACAACTAGAGCTGCTTGAATGATGTTCTCCTCTCATGTAACAAAATACAGAGTATCTTCTCCATGCTTACTAGCAGCAATTTCGTTTTATTCTTCCAAATTGGTTCGGTTCTAATCCCCCCCCCCCCCTATCTTGTACCCAGAGCCCATAACTTAGAGTTATAGTTATGCATATGCGCGCTTGTTTTATTGAACGTCGTCTTAAAACTTTTAGTTATGGGCTTCAGCTTGTACTTATTTCCCCGTAAGAAAACTTTTTGACGAAACCTGTCGAAACTAAAAATTCTAACGGTTAAGCGATGGCCATTGCTAACGAAAGATTTGACACGTCAAATTTATGAATGTTACGTGATTCAAAGCGTCAGATAAGTATCGTTGCTCTTTAAAAAGTGTCTTCACTGATAAACATTCCTTGCCTTTTTTTCACTCATATTCTACATCCTCTTCGAAGCTACAAAGTCACACGGACACGACGTTTACGGTGGCCCAGATCTGCCAATAGCAAACTCCTGGCAATTTTAAAAAATATATAGTTATACGACAAATTGATGCATTTCGCTAACCGTTTCTGAAACGTTTTGTTGTTAGGTGCATGGGTGGGGACTAGCCCCAGGTCCCGTGCAGAGTGTTGTAGAGTCTGACGTCATCTAGTGAGAGATGTTTATTGTTGCCAGGGATACCAGCAATGTTATTCGATCGACCAATCAGGATTTGCTAACTTGTCAATTTGACTCGTTGCGTGGAGTAAAATCCAAACAGTTGCTGCTGAATACTGATCTAGGCAGAAATTTTGCAAGTCTTCTTAGCAAATTTGATTAAAGGTAAGAAATATGGCTTTAACAGAATTACTTAAGATCTTCTGAAAAATAGGGCGTATATAAAGTGTTGTACTCGAATGTGAAACGACTATGAAAACGACAAATTCAGGCAATATTCCTTCAAAGTGCTAGCTAGTCTAATCTTGAAGTCGCCCGATGTAATCTTCTTTTTGTTTTACCTTGTATATTCCGTAAAAGCAGTTAAATGTATGATAGATTGTTAAACGTCAGTTTTAACTGTTTGGTGGAAAAATAGAAGAAAGTTTCAAGGTTAACTTTAATCTTAGTCAAAGGATTCGGTTAATACTCTTTCTCTTTCTTTCTATTTTATAACCAACGGACAAATTTATCCTCTTTATTTATAGTCAGTCAATAAGACAATATGGCCATGAAACCAAAGTCAGTATCAAGACCAAAACGTTGGTCAGAAGAAGTTGAAGAAGGTGAGCATCTGTTTCTTATTTACATTCAAATACGAGCCTCGTCCTTTCGGCAAGGTAAACAGCAAAGGCAAGTTAAGACAGTCAATGACAAAGAGCTTTCTATAAACTCACATCTATCGATCGTTACAGAAAATTTCGGCTTTATGATAAGCAATAAATTTTACTATTAAGTATGAGGTTTGTCAATCGAATTCGCTGGTATAAGTCGTATGTTTCGGTGAAAATAAAACAACGCATTTTGTTGAAATCCAAGATAGTTATTTTAGAGGGCTTTTGATTTTTATACAGTTCATAAGAAGCCAGTAAAAAGGACTCAGACTTTGGGAGGCTTTCTAATTTTTTAAGTAAAATCTTGACTGTGTGAGTTTGAATTGAAACCGATATTAATATTAACTACATGTCATTGAGTATTTTCTTTTTTCAACAGCTTGGAGATTTCAAGTTGCTGGTTACAGAGATGAGCACGAATACAGAGAAATAAAAAAGTCTGATGCTGTAAGTTGATAATTTAAATTTTTAATTATTTCAAAAATTTGCAAACAATGATTGTTTTAAAACTAATCTAAAGTCTCTGTGCTTGTGTGTTAATTTTTCGTAATCAAATATTTTTGACTACTTCAACTAAGGACAAGTGATTTACATTGATTATTGTTAGGATCACTAGAAGATTCTAACTTGACTTCAATTTTTAAAAAGGGCTAAATTCAATTGTGTCTCTTAACTCTAAGAGGTACCACTCTTTAAATTACCATTAATAACTAATAATGCAGCCCTGAGGGACTCCCATATATGATAGGGCAGGTGTGATCGTTGGAAACTTCCAAAAACACCCCTAAAAGATACCAGAATCTTGCGAAGGTGGCCACAACAATATAAGTTTTTTACCCCTGAAAGATACCAACCGAAAAGAACAAACCATAATTTCTAATATTCCAGAGATGTCAACCTCAAACACCTTCTGTTTCATAATGATTATGTTAAAAAGATATTTGCACTTAAAGATACAAACTTAGATTTAATGGTGGCCCTTTTAGACACTCAGATATACCAGTGCCAAATTTTGACAAATGAGGGTCATACACTAATCATCCCCCCTCCCTCAAAGTTTAAGCTTATTTAGAAAGAGTAATTTAATTGTGAATTTATAGGCATATGCTAATTCATTTTTTTGTCACACAGACTCGATGGGATCATAATGGATATGTGAAAAAACTTCAAAGAAAAGATGGCTGCTTTGTATATTTTGACAGAACAAGAGAATGTGCAGATAAAGACCTCATCAAGACAAAAATCTACTGCTACTAGCTAACTTAGAATTTACTAAAAGAAATCCACAAAGATCTCACAACTGTACAAGTTTGTGCTTACATAATTTAAAGTTTTGAGGAGAATGGGAAATAATGATTTGACCTCTTATAAACTTATCATTTACAAGAGGGCCATGGAGAACTGTTATACTGCAAGGTTTGAATGATGTTACCTAAGTTAGAAAAGCTTTTCAAATTCTACAATCCTTGTACAGATAACTTAACATTATGGTACTGTATATGAAGTCAAACAACAAGTATATTAAATTATTTTAGTGCCCAGAATGGTTGATAAGTTTCCTGAAAATGCTTTTTGCGAGTATATTGTAGCTGTAAAAACTGATAATTTTTGTTAAAATGTACAGATTTAATATTGTCTTTTCTTAATTTGATATAATAAATGTAAAAAAATTTGAGTTCAAGTTGTCATTGATTCAGGATTGTTGCAAATTGTGCCTTTTATTTGTGAATATGATTATATTTTTTGAAAGTCAACATATTTTCATATAAACCGATACCTTTAACTCAAAAACAAACTGCATCTTTTTCCAAATACAGTTGATGCTTTTAAAAGCATATTTTTGTTTCTGAAGTTATCAAATTCCCCCCCCCGTCTAACTGACATGCATCTCGCGCGTGCTAGCGACTACTTGAAATAGCCTTACACGAAGTACCTCAAGCAGAAGCACTATAAAATCACAAAATGGCGGATAGTTTTGCAGTTTTCTATATTTTTACGTTCATGCCATCAAAAAAGTTGTTATGAACTTCCTGGCCGTAGCAGCTCTCTTTACCTTGCTCTACATTTTGCTATCGTACGTGATTTTAGCTGGGGGTAGCAGATATCACCAAACTGGGTTAGTTGGATGGTTGAGGGCTCAAGTTTTTAAGGTAATGTTCGTATTAAAAAAGCTTTTAACTTCGGGTAACTAGCTATAGCGAACTAAATGGCCTTTACGCTGTTTGGTTATTGTGTTTTAAAACGTCACCAAGCATATGGAAGCGTTGATGGCAATTTTTTTCTTCATGTTTTCTCGAAACTACAATAGTATTAAAACTAAAGTAAATCGATTCTTAAAGCTTAGAAGTCATCAAAATTAAGTCCAAGCCTTCGAATAATCTTTGAGTAGGTGAATATTCCATCTTTCCTGCTCAAAACGAACTTTTATTTTAATAGAACTGAAACTTCTTCCGTCAAAAGTGCCTCGAAGTTTTGAAAAACTCTTCAAATTCAAGTCTTGATTAAGTGCTAACAAATATTGTACATGTTGTTACACCTTTTTTCTCATAGAAGTTTCATTCTTTGTTTGTAAGAAAAGTACGAGGGAAATGCTTTAACAAAACAGTGCTATACACTGTCTTCTCTTACATGCTAAGCCAAAACAAAGCCCCTCCACTAATGCATGCTCAATCCAGACACACCTGCTACCTAATAAATGATGATAAATCCAAGCACTTCCTCCTCCCCTTGTACATGTTAAATCCGCGTACAAACCCCTTCTAATAAATAATTAAACTCAAACACTCCCCCTCCCCTCTTACAAGCTAAACCCATTAAGCACAACCCCTTTCTCTATAATACTTCAAGCCTCCTACTTCCTCTCCTACATGCTAAATTCATGCACACAATTCCTTCTTGTGCATGCTAAACCAAAGCACATCCCTCCCTCATAAAAACTTTAAAGCTTATCAACAGTTCAGAATCTGACCAAAAATTTGATTTAATTTACAGGCAAGCTCCCTTGTAAAGTCAGTATTAACAAGATGTGTACCTGGATTTATTGTAAATGCTGCAGTTAGTTTAACTAATTATTTGTTATTTACCAGGTACGAAGATTTTTTTTATATTATTTAGGGTCTGTTTTTAAAATAGAAAAGGAAACAAATGTTTTTAAGGATTCATACAGACATAATATTTCAATAATCTGGACCCATCCAATGGTACTGTATTTGACAAATCAAGTGCCAACCCCCTTGCTGCAATAGGAAGTTCAGGAAATGTTTTGGGTGGGCGCTTACTTGAACATTGGGGGCTTGCTCAGTCAGATTTCCATAATTATGATAGCTTTTCAAAATATAACACTAGTTAACACAATCATGTGTTTAATAACAGCTCTCTGAAATTGAAACACATGAAAAATACATGATAACTCACTTTTTCTGAATCACTGTATTAAAGTTAATGTTTCTCTTTCTGAACAATGTGCAATGCTTTTTGCCAAGTAGTCAAGTTTTCAAGCACATTAAAGGTCACACTGCTTTCAGAACTAAAGTTTTGTCCCTGTTGTGATGAGTTTCAAACCTTTTTTGCCTTGACTACATTTGATGTTAGCAAAATTTTACAAAAAAAACTATTTCCCTCGATAACTTGTGAAATTTCCTGAATATTCTTGAGCTCACAGTCTTTTTAACTGAGATTATAAGTTCAACTGCTTGAAGCCACGCTTCTTAGACCATGAGTGACAACAGCAACTAGTTTTTCATCATATGCAGCCTTGTTGATGGTTTTAATGATGTTGGACAATAATGTGTTGTAAGGAATTTACAAATTCTCAGGAAAGTTCAGGATATTGCCCTGGGATTGTGATGGGCAGAGAGATAATTCACTGGTTCAGTTGAAAATGAAATTGTTCAATGAAAATTATAATCAAAAAAATTATATAGCTGAAGAAATAAGTTTTAAAGCAAGCTAAGTGAAAGTTTGATTACCTATAAATCTTAAAAGCACGATTTTAGTGACCTCAGACAGATATTTCTAGGAGTTGAATAATTCCGACCCGAGCATTGTTTTGTTGTTGTCTTATTTTTTTAGTTGGTTCAAAACAGTCAGATATTAAAAAAATTGTGTTTTTGATTTTATTTTTTTTATTTCCTTTGTACATGTTTTTATTAAAATGAGTTAAAGATTGAAATAGAGCTAAATTGCTGCAACTTTAGTGCTAGTTAAAATTTCTGAGCATGAAAATGTTTTGATAAATTGTGCTTTCCATCATGTTTTAGGAATCCAAGTCTTCAGATATTCTACTGTATTTTGATGGCTGGAGGAACAAGTGTGTTCACTTTCCAAATTCTTCCACATTTCGATGTTTTCAATATGTTTGGAGCTCTGGCATACATTTTTATTGTGGCCAACTTGAGCTTCTTTGCCATTTGCAGCTATAAAGATCCAGGTGTTATAACTAATGAGAATGTTTTGTCATTCTTGGGAACGTATCAACCAGATGGTTTATTTTACTCAGAACAGCAGTGCCAAACTTGTCATTTTGTCAAGCCAGCTCGGTCAAAACACTGCTGTAAGTTGATTTAAACTTCTTCAATTGGGCCACATATAAAAATATCCTCCAGTTTATCCAGTGCTTTTTTTTAAGGTTTAATTAATACCTTTTTGTTGGTTTGGGAGTAAATCTACACAACTATATTACTACCATGATACTAATTTTTAGTCCGTTAAGTGGCCTTGTATGATTGATGATAGCCTACTTCTGATAAACATAATTATAATTAAATTGCAGTGAATGTCAGCAACGCAGAGAGATATAGCCTTTTACAATGGCTTCTGATTATAAATTACTTATTGAACTCACAGCAGGCCAAACCTTTCAGTCCTTAAAGTTACTCTGACAATCTAGTTTGTGCCCTTTTCTAAATAAATTCATTCTTAATTAACTCAAACTCCTAATACCATAACTCATTTTACTTATTAAGAAAGTGCCTGGGGTAATGATAAGAAAGTAATAAATCCTTTTTATGCACAGAGAAGAACTCTAAAAAATATATCTCAAGATGAAATCCACAATCTTTCATTTCAGTGCTAGTCTGGCACACTTAACCACTGATCTACTTATAATAACATGTAAGCTCAAATGTGGCACAGGCAGCCCATGCCATAACAGCTAAGTGTATTTAGAAAAGTAATTTTTAATGAGCAACGGAAGGTTGACTCAGTTGATTTAGTATAGTAAAACAGTAACTATGAATAATTCTGTAATTCTAATAAAGAAAAACCAAGACATTGTGTGACCAAGATAATAATGTTTTGGATTTATCTTAATAACCTTGTTTGCTTGTTGTGTCTGGGGGAATATTTGTCCGAGGTCTTTCACAGTACAGGCCAAGTGTAACCAAGGGCAAGTATTTCCCAGACAGACCAAACAAACAAGGTTATTAAGATAAATAAATAAATAATTATGTAATGAAAACTCCCCCAGGGGGCTTTTCAGTGTCGAAGTTAAAGTTTCGAACAAACACGACTACAGTTAAGAATCCCAACTGATTGGAGGCACACCAGTTGGCTATTTACAAACATGGTAAATCCGGCACCCTAACCACTGAGCCACGCTACCTCCTCCAGTTAAATCACAGAGCTCACATCACTTCAATAACTTCCTGGTCCTGTATGGGAAGTTATTGGGGTGATTTTGGGCCAATCAGCGCACAGGATTTGCATGGTTATTTGCCCTAGAAGTTTGACTTGCAATGTAACAAAGTTTCAGATTTATCGTAGTTTTCCTATTACTATACTGCATCAGAAGGGCCATTACATTTTCAAATGTATCAAATTCCCTACTAAACCTGTTTCCAACTAGCCCTTATGGTTATCACAGGTAGCCTGCACTCTTATTCTTTTTATTATTATTTTATGTACAGTGCAAATAAATGCTACTAAGCCAACCAACGGCCATTTTTAAGTTTATTCACTGTTATGGCATGGGCCACCTGTGGTTTTAGTAGACAAACTAACTTCTGAGGGCAATAATTTTAAATGAATTATTCATTTCTTAAGTTGATTGCAAAATAGGTGTTGTACTTACTTGTTGATACATTGAACAGTTTTATAAGAATTATTTTGCGTACATATAAGTAGTCTGATAAAGAAACAGCAGATAATTAGAGGATATTACCTGATAGCACAAACATATGAAGTTTATCTTCAAGTTGAAAAAAGAGACTTCATGAGTTAGCGTAGCAAATGAATGAAACTTTTTTCCATGAGGAGATAAACTTCATATTTTCATGCCAACATGTAATTTTCTTTTTATAATATAGATCTGAGTGTTAACTTGCGCCAAAATGAGCGGAAAAAGAGTCAAATGGCATCAGATATTTCCTCACTAGTGATGATATGGAAAATATGTCACTCGTATCCAGATGTAGTTTCATTTGAAATCTACCAGTTACATATTTTATTAAACACTCATGTCTATATAATTAGAAGTTTTATTTGTTTTGTATAATTATCTCACAACTCTAGATGCTGAAAGTGCATGTGTGTTTAACCGAAAAATATAATCACGTTCTAAAACTTTTTCGAAGCAAACACATGGCTTAGAAAATTTAAACCAAATCTAAGACTTCTGAATTTGGTGTAATGGCTAAACAAAATTACTGACTCCATAATGAATAAACAAAAATACAGATAAATGCTAAGGGATATTGCAAGAAGAAAATGAATAGGTACAGGCCCCGTGTTTGCTGATTGCTTTCCGTTTTTATTCTCCAGCGATTTGTAATGTTTGTGTTGGCCGTTTTGACCACCATTGCTCGTGGGTGAACAACTGCATCGGACAGAGAAACTACAAGTTCTTCCTTGGTTTCATCACTACCACAGCAGTTATGTGTCTGTACCTCGCCTTTATCATCATGGTTGTGTTTTTCTATATTGTTATTTCCCAAGGACTCCACGTGTCTTACTACATTGACAGTCAAGGCAACAAGCAGTCGGCCAGTTTCAACATTGTAGCCCAGGTACTGTATATAAAAAGTCGCCCTTGTTCATCGTCCATATTACTTTAACATTTGAACCGGCAGCTTGGGAAGAAAATATCACCAGGGGAGGGGAGTACTTCCTCCTAGATATCATGGGGGTTCTCATCGTATTTTTCGGGGCCAAATCCGTAGTTTTGTTTTGTTTTTTAATAGAAATTAAGCACGCGTTATATTGAACACTTTCAATAATAATGGGCAGAGTTTAAGCCGTTTTAGACATAATTTTTGGACTTTGTATTTTGACAAATATTATTTACACTTCAATGAACATACATTACTCATCCGTCGTTTAAACCATTCGTTGATTCTAGCTGAATCGTTTTCACTGTTACGGACGAGTTTAAAAAGTTTTTGGAAGCAACTAATTTTTTTTCATAGTTGTATTACAATTATTCCTGAAAAACTTTGAAAATTCAACACTCGAGGATTTTAAATATTTATACCCGCATATGAAAAAAAAGATGATGCAAAACGTAGAATTTTATTAAATGGTTTTATCCAGGGGACACCCGAATAAAGTAAGTAGGGGTACTCGACGGACCTTTTAGGGTCAAAATTGAGACCCTCGCGTACCTTTTAGGGACTCCGGCTGTCTCCGTACCTTCTAGGGTCAGGTTTTTTGAAAAACATAAAAGAGGTCATACAAGAACTTATGAGTTGGAAACATAATTTGAAAATGTTATTTATTAACTACAACGATCAAATTTTGCAGGAAGCTAGCATTGACAAACTTGGTCGTACTTCTTATAGGGTATGAAATCATGTTAATTTATGCGTCTCTTTTAGGGTTATTTTCAAATCCGTAAGTCGAGCGCCCCTACCCACTTCTCAAGGGAGTCAACCCCACCCCCCCCCTCCCCTCCCCCTTTTCCGGGTTCCTTTCT
>JAOBAT010116612.1:0-13917 GCA_026413305.1 Hydrozoanthus tunicans
TGCAAGAAATCTTCCTTCCGACATGTGGTCCAGGCTTTAACCCTGAACACCTGCAAGGCTTACTCCCTATTCCTGCACGATACAACCTTGCACAATTTGTTGAAATTGCTGCATATAAAAAGTAGCAAAAAGTAGAAAATAGTAGGAATTTCAAGACAAAAGTAGGAAAAGGGTAAAAAAAGTAGGAAATAGTAGGAAAAGTAGGATCACTTGAAAGCCTGTACACGCCTTTACATTACCATGCATCGAGGTTTATGAGTTAACAATAGTAATAGGACTCAACTCAATCTGTCCGATTTGTCAGTCTGATTTGCGATTACGAGTTTTATTACAGACTGAAATGGACGACACGAAGTACTGTTACCAATTAATTATTAAAATTTCCGAAAAAACCCTTTATCTTTAAAAGATTTTTTCTTTAGTATCTTTAGTAGAGGTATTGTCTTAAGTTACAAATTCCTTCGTTTCAGAAAAGGTAAAAAAAAGAAACTGTCAATTGTTAAGTTGCTATAGTGATTGGCAAGTAGTCGCGCAGTTCGATTCCCGGTGCCGGACCTTCGCTCAGGGTCTTAAGTCAGTTGCGTTGACTTAAAAGAACCCACGACACTTGTCAAAAACGAGTAGGGTGATCCTGGTGTCGTGGCCTGTCAACCATCAACTGAGGGCAACTCTGAATAAACGTCAATGTGAACCGTATATAAAGCGTGTAAACAGGTGCTGATTGATGCTCCCCTTTGGGAGAACCTGTATTGTACTGTATTGTGCAAGCTGGTTTACCGTAAGGAAATGAATACTGAGCTAGCGATTGAGTGTAAATAAAGTACGACTTGATTCGAATAAGGAAATTTTGTAGTGAAGCAAACAGTTCAAGTTGATTTGCGTACGATATGGAAAGTTCGAGTGTCTTTCGAAGATTATCTCTCTGCCCTACATTTTCTCAGTCTTTTTATAACACTTCTCGTTTCCAATCACTTGCTCCATACTCCCGTCCAAACCCGACCCCATCCCTAACTCTCTACCCACCCCACAGTCATTTCAACTGCTAGTCTCATTTATGAACTTTCGATTTATACTTTAAAAATCTTGTAAGGTTGATTCGTGCTGCATCCACCACGGGGAAATGATCGCCCAACTGCCGCTTTTCTGCCTTGATCTGTAGTTAAGAAATGGATTAAATCAACGCCTTTGTCGTTAGCTAAAGAAACCAAGAGTGCTTGCTTTAACTTGGTGTAACAGTTAACTAGAGTGCTCAGTGTTGCACATACGTGCTATTGATGTGGAGACAGCCAGTATGGCTCTAAGGCCTCACGGGTCAGAAGGAACTAAAGCATGTACGGGACCCTAAAAATAGCTTTAGCCATAGTGTTGCGGACAGCTGTTTTTGCCTTGTTTGGCCTCGTGTGCCAAACAGGCTCACAGAAGATATATACAAGTTAACTAACTAAAGCGGACAGAGTTTCAGCTTTTTTTGACGTTGTTAATGTTTTAGTCAACATTTCACTCCAAAACTAAATCAATGAACAACAAGCCTGATAATAGTTTTCGTAGGTATGAATCTCTAAGTATTCTTTTGAGAACTGCAAAGTTGCAGGCAAGGACAAAACCGATTTTTGTTCTTCTCAGTCTTCTTCGTCTGCCAAACGTCAAGCACAATCGAACGTTTCTATTCTTTTGGGTTCTTGCTATTTCAATGCATACCTACAGCTGCTTCGGGGGAGACTTATTGGTAAGGAAGGTATCAATGTGCAGTGAGAGTCCTGTTAATGTTTCTAATTTTATATTTCATGCAGTATTACATCCTAACACTCTAACGTCACATAATCATTATACTAGGTTGCTCAACCAATTCGTCACCGAATCGACAAACATTTTCACCACTAACAGTCAACTCCCGGTAGCATGAACCCTCGCAAACTCGAACTCCCCATATCTCGAACCAAAATTGATTCCCCTCGTAAATATTTACAGTAAATTCATCCTCGCTAACTTGAAATTCCGATAACTCGAACCTCGCTAACTCGAATTCACAAGAACTCGAACCAAAATTTATTTCCCCTCAAACATTTACAGTAAATTTACCCTCACTAACTCGAACCCTCGGTATTTCGAACTCCCGATAACTAGAAGGTTTTTCAATTTCCCTTGAAGGTTTGAGATATCGGGATTCAACCGTATTACTGTTACCATCAGCATTATTACAGTTATCATCATCATCATCATCATCATCATCACCATCGTCATCATCATCAATTATGAGAGCTTACCCTTCCCTTCAGAGAGGGTCTTAGCTGGTGTAACGCCTCTAGCAGCCCTACGGTTTCCATAGCAACGTTGACTAGATGGCCGTCAGCAAAACTGTCAAAGATGGCGTCCAGGGCTTCTGCTACCACCCACAGACTGTTATTAACAGTAATGACGTCACGAAGCACTGCACCCAGAGTCTGCAACAGTAGTACCAACACCACCATCACTACTATTAGTAATACAATAATAACAATATTAATAATAACATTAATAACGATAATAATTTTAATAATAACAACTGAGAGACTAGGACGTTAAGATCAATAAGGGCAGGGTTTCGTACCGTTGTTGTGGTCTGTTCATTAATTTACACGAAGCGAGAATTTATGTGCTCCCTAGTGTTACGTGTCTAAGTAAACTGATCCATTGAGTCCCTTAAGGAGATATGTCCAGCGGAAGACTGAAACAAATCAAACACTGATCTAAAAGAGCAGGGTTTCAACCCAGTGCTGTGGTCTGTTCATTAAAACACACGTTCACTTATGTACTCCTTGGTGTTACGTGTATAAAAAAAAATTGGTTGGGTAATCTGATTGAAGAAGAGTAATTTGTAAAATCAATGCAGCCAACTGTAGGTTCAGGTTAATCTAATGTCGTCAATCATACCTTGAGAACTTCTAGGGAGTTGTCCTGAGCCGCGGCCATTTTACCAACAAAGCCCAGCATACTAATCATTTTAACACGCACTGCATCACATGTGACTGCTGACGTTGATTGGCAAAGGACGGAAACTTGCTCCGCTGTGATGGCCTTTGATATAAGGATCGACAACAACAACAACGTTAGAATGAACGACGAGTAAGTAAGTAAGTAAGTAAGTAGGCAAGTAGCAAGCATGCTGCGTGCGCACGATTAATTGTAACTGTTTCCAGGTTTGTTTGACCAAAAAAGCTTCATTCGTTCACCACATTGTTTATCATCTTAATTGAAACAATAACAAAGGTTCTACACAATCTCGTACTAGCCCAACTGGCTGCAAGTTTTAAAAACTAGTAGCCAGCGTCCATTTTGTGGTCGCATTCGAGGCTTACAATTTCCTTTTGAAAACTTGAAACAATCAAATTCTGAACTAAAAAGATCAGTTCAGTGCTTGCATGTTAACCCTTATCCTGCTGAACCTTTATAAAACAAAGCCATGAAATCTCAACAAAATTACAAAATTCAGAATTTTTTGAAACACTTGGAAATTTTCAAAATGTATTTGTAAAGACAAAATAATGAATGGTCCCTTTACAAGTATAGGTTTTTAGTCAGTGGTTATAAAGTTAAGATGTTTTTAGCTTTTGCGGTGATACAGTTTTTAGCAGGATAAGGGTTAATATTGTTCTCTGGTCTATGACTACGTGTATTTCCTGCTTTAGGCAGTGCGATCAAATTTTAAAGATGACTTAAACAGTCTAGACAAAAGAAAAAGAGGGGAAGGGAAACAGCAATTGGGCGAGAACCCTAAGATCCAGTCGTGCTAAGCTCACCTGAACCTAGAACTGAATTTGCCTTTAGCACGGCGTTTGAAACCAAGTCGCGCCATAGTCGGGTAGCACGACAAGCTGACACGTGCTACACGACTTTAGCTCCGGCTAGTTGAGATTTTTGGTGCTTTTAAACTCGCGCCAGAGGCAAAGTTCGACAGAAGGTCGACTTCTAAAACCAAGTTGAGCCAAAGTCGTGTAACACTCGAACCAAAGTCAAGCTAGCTTATCTCGTCTGTAGCACGGCGTTTGAAATGGGCCTAGGAACTAACATTTCTAATTTGGGAGCTAAACTGCTGTACGTACCTGGGGATTATTTGCATTTGCTAGTTTCTCCAGAACAGCTCTAAGAACCCCAGTTGCTGCTTCAAGAAACTCTTCACCTTCTGCACAGTGATTACCTTGGTAGGAGAACAGTCATTGCTTAACTTATACAGTGCCTCCTCGATTGTCAGTACTTGAAATGATATTTATTAACTTCAGCAACACATCACCAGTGTTTCTCTGAAGTCAAATGTGGTCGCACCTCTTAGGGTCAAGAGCACGTACCCAAGTCAACTTACATGTACCTTCAAGAGCCATTTCCAAAATTGTCCGCTGAACATCCCTATTTATCCCGATTCACACCCCTCCCCCTCTCCCCAACCCCCGGGCTCACTTACTTGTAACTTCAAAGGCTAAAGGAAACAACGTAGTCCACAGGTTGCCCAAGACCTCAGCTCCGCCAAGTTTTGAGATATCAATTGAGGAGACGATGTTATTTAGGCAAATAAGAGCTCTGACTTGGACCATGACTAAACTGTTGAAAATGACAAACAAGAAGTGCAAGGTTCGTTAATACCTTTTTAAACAGCACGTATGAGTAGAGGGGTTGGCGTAGTGGTAAGACCCCAAGGGCCCTGGTTCAATCCTTACCTGGTCGAGGGTTGAAAGGATTCCAAATCAAAACCATCACTTCCAGAAACCAAAAAATCCGGTCCAACAAAACAGGTTACTTACCCTTTAACACTGAAAGACAGCGTAAGGTTCTAGAGTTTCTTAAGTTTCTTAAACACGTTAAATTAATACAAATTTATTATACAGCTTAAAATTTTAAGAGCTCAGTCAAAAACATAATCAATACCAAGACTTTTCATGAACCCTGGTTGAGTATTTGGGTGAACTAAAACAAAATAAAATCTGCAAGTGGTTAGACCTTTGTTGCCTTCTCGGATAAAGACATCAAAAACCGTTGGCCAACTCTCTCCACCTCCTACATCATAACATTTACAATAACCTTAGTACAATATTTATTGAAAAGAAGAATAGGGTAATCCCGGTGTCGTAACTTGTCAACTATAACCTGAGGGCAACTTTGACTGAATATCAAAACGAACCGTGTTTAGCGGACTATATAAGACCCTAAATACCAAAGTCCACTGTAATACTTTGTAAACAAGTGCTGAAAAGCCCTGATTGAGAACACCTGTACAGCTTTGTATTTGTATTCTATTGTATCTGGGTTTACCTTTTTAATGTCTTTTTTCCATCCTCCTGCTTTCCATTTAATACTTCATAAACAGTACTCTCTGCCTTTGTTGTCTTGTTAAGAACCTATTTCATTCAAAACAGCAGCAAGGACAACAAAGTTAAAAGCAAAAGAAGACCAAATGCAACATCTTTTTCGTCTGTCCCATCAAGGATCTTTCGTACCATCAAGGATTCCTATGTCTCATCAAAGATCCTTCTGCACCATCAAGGAACCCTATGTACCATCAAGGATAACTTCTGCCTCATCAAAGATACCTCTGCCCCGTCAAGGTCCCCTCTGTCCTATCAAGGATTCCTTCTGTCCAATCAAGGATCCTTCTACCAAATCAAGGAACCCTCTGCCCCATCAAGGATCTTTCGGTCCCGTCAAGTGTCCCTCTGCCTCATCAAGGATCCCTATGCACCATCAACGATCACTTTTGCCTCATCAAAGATACCTCTGCCACATCAAGGATCCCTCTTCCCCATCGAGAATCCTTCTGCCCCATCAAGGATCTCTCTGCCCCATCAGAGATCACTCTGCCCCATCACGGATCATCAAGAATCCCTCTGCCGCATAAGAGATCCCTCTGCCCCATCAACGATCCCTCTGCCTTCAAGTGAAACCGTAAGTTAGCAACACTGTCTCAAATGCCACGATTGCCGATAAATATCTACTCCAAAGCAGTTGTGGCTAAAGTAAAACTAATTTTTAGCACCCCCTCTTTCCGCTAGCTCTCAGCAAAAACGACAATTACATGTTTAAGTTTTATCTTTCGGCAAAATCTCAATGTAAAACCTTTCAGGTCAATTCTGTCAACTACGTAGGTTGTTTGGTTTCGTGAACGGGTTATAAAACGCGAGCAGTGTACTGGACGAGTTCAGTTGAAATCTCCTAATAACGAGTTTAATTTTATCGCTCGTGTATAACGTGCGGAATAGTAAGGGTCGGCAACCTAGTCTAGCCACAGTCTTGTTTCTGATCTGGCTGTGATATCTTGCTGAGAAACGAATGCCATGGCAAGATATTAACAACGTTAAAACTCATCACTAAAATGATTATTTGTTGTTTTCTGATTAAAAACGTACCTTGTCTGGCAGACCTAGTGTGAGTATTGCATTCACTATTTCTCCTGACAGTTTCTCGGCATTCTGGAATAAAAACACGATATTTACAGCACAACACAACATGATTAACTTCAATACACCGAGTATGAGCTGAAAAAGGTTCCAGGATATCATGTGATATCGGTGCTTTGCAAAAATATGACTGGGTTTTGAGGAGCAATTCTAGAAAACCTCATACTTTATGTTTCGCATTTACCTCTGCAAAAAGATCCTCAAAGCTTAACTATGGGCCAAACTAAAAGACACCAATTACTGTATAGAGCAAAGAAAATCTAACATTAAAGCCGCCACTTTCTAGTCGACTTTTCGTCTAAAGGGCTCCGATTTTGGTCTAGTGTAAACCTCATCTGATGGTAGCTCATCACACACTAACAATTTTTTTTTCTTTGCAAGATTTATCGGTCTATTACTGAAGCAACGTTGCACGTTGCAACGGATGGACTATTATGTTAAGCGCGTAAGCAAAAAAAAGACCCGAGGAGAGAACTTTTCTCCAGCGTTCATGTCTAACGGCAGCTTGCCTGATTTACGTTTAGTTTCTCCCCTAAAAACAGCCACTACGCAAGCTAGTAGTAATAAATAAATTAAGAAATTCACGTAGACCTCGTACCATGTTTATATCTTCTGTAATGTCTTCTTCCACCTCCTCGTCCAAGGAATCGCTTGCCACATCTTCCCATTCATCTTCCGAGCTCTCATTTGCATCTGAAACAGCAATGGGATCACTTACATTAATGTTACAAGCCATGTTGCAGCAACAACAACAACAACAACAAGGGGCATTTTAGATGTGTCCACACACTTCAAACAAACCAAGAAATTCCAATCTACATATGCGCATTCCAAGTCTTGCCGCCAACCAGGAGTTAAAAGTCCTTGAAAAAAGGCGAAGCAATCACACTTCTAAGGACAATTTCAAGTTTATGAAAGTTATTTCATAACCCAAATCGAAGCACTTAAAAAACACCTCTTACAACAAGAACATACAGAAACACAAATTGATAAAACCCTTGCAGAAGTTGAACTTGAAAGTAGAAGTGCAGAATTAAGAAAGAAACCCCCAAAAAGCAAGACTCTTGGCACGAGAAAATACCGCCTTTTGTAATATAACGAAATTTAATCCGGTAGCACCAAAATTAAAACAAATCAGTACTGTCTATGAAATGCTATAACTATTTAATTGAAAACCAAATATACTTGAATACAAAAACCAGTCATTTCGTATGTGCAAACTCCCCTTAAGACCTGCTTGTTAAAGCAAACCTCTAAACACTGTGTGGTCACGAAGAAAAAAAGGTACGGGAGCAAACTGCCAAAACGTAAATGATAAACTGAAGGGTCTGTCACCTCACTATAACATTTATAGTGCACAAAAAACTAAATTCCTGCAAAAATACTTAAACAAAAATTAGCTTCATTGACACATGTACAAAAACATTCTTTTTAACTTTTTAAAAATTTCACTTGCACCGACAATTTCTCGACTTGCTTACAGTATACGTACACAGTGCCGCCAAAACCACTTTCATCAGGTATTAAAGTTTTATTGTCAAATCAAAACCGAGCACTTTCAATAATTTATTTGTCTTCTCTACAAATCGCAGCCAGAACCTACTACTCATCGTTTCTCAGAGCAATACAACAAGTTCCTGAGGATTTTTCAGTTAAGTGTGACGAATGTACTCGCTTATATAAAAGAACTGACGTATAGTTATTGCACAAAAAGTCTTATTTTTAGTTTAATTTTCAACACAACGTATGATTTCTTAGTTATTTAGCCTAAGCGTCTGTCGTTTTCAGCCATATTTTGATGAATTCCCGCAGCAAATTTCCAAGTTTCTTCCTACAGTGTTCCATAGTAAAATAACTATTTAAACTGTGACGATGTGCACAAGTTGTGTACACAGCTTATCAGACGACTTTTTCCAATTGGTCATCAGGCAGAACTCAACAGAACCAAGTAAGTTTACGGGTTGTCTTACCATCAGGACAGCACATGTTTGAAAGGATTTCGAGAGCCAACTGCTGGGAATTCAATAGTGTTTGTACGTCATTCATCTAGAAAAAGACAAGGCAATAAATCTTACAACTTATTTGAGTGCCCCAACAATTACTTCTATTACAAAGTTAACGTTTTCTACAAACCACAAAATAACACAGAAACCAGATTGTCTTTGAGTATGTCAAATAAATATATGAACAAATAGTTTCAAAAAAGCAAAACTAAAATGTGGCGTTCACTAACTAATGGTACCTTACAAAGAATTTATACTGTTATGGCAGCATATCTTTAAGCAAAGTGAAATACCCTTCCCATAGGGAAGAAAGAGAGAAAGGCTAGTGGGTCCAGAATAATTGTTTAAAGCACAATACTATAAGGCATTGTCAATCACTGTCAACACCAAACAAAAGGAGCTCAAACAGTGTATATGGCTCTTGTATTCTCAAAGTGTGTGATTGGCTGCAACATATAAGTGCTCAAAGTACAATGCATAGAAAACCTACTTTTATTGGTTGTAAAGATAAAATAAGTAAAATTGTTTGGGCTTCCTGTGCATGTGACTTGCTTTTTTTACGACCCAATGACGTGATGGTTTCACTTAACTAGTCACAGCAAGACCCATAAAAAACAAAATGAGGTTCGATACCTTTGATAGTTCAGGCATCATTTCAACCAAAACTTGTATACAATCAACTTCAAGAGCTTGATTAAGGACTTTGACAACAGTATGAATCAGTTCATTGATATAGCATGCAGAGACAGTGTGTCGAATGTTGTACAAAACACCTACAGAGAGATAAGAAGTTAAAACAACACTAGCTATGACAAGAGATGTCTAGCATCTTTTTCCAAGGCTGGCTGCTTTTATGCATATACTAACATAACTTGAGTAATTAAAACGACCCCAAACAAAATAGAAATACAAATGTGCAGTAATTCTAGATCTCTTGGTGTTCAGTATTTGAAAAACTCTATTCCCACTCAGGGTTCCACCCAAATTTTGCAGGGGGGAGGGGTGTGGGGTTTTGAAAAAAATGAAGCATTTTTTGGAGGTGTTGTATTTTTCTTCGTCTCAAATCACAATTATAACATAAGAGCAATTTACTGGCATGGGTATGTTAATTTCTTTGGGGTAGAAAAATTTTGAAGTTGGGATTTTTTTGGTATAAAATGTTAATTTCTGATGGTGTTCTCTTTCAGCTTTCCGTCAAGCATCTAAAAAGCCCTGTCCTGCTGATGGATGTTCTGGCCTTTCAAAGTATATGTCCAAGTATTTCAATACAATATCCTCTTTAAATTATCTTACCTGCTGACAAAACTTTTATTAGTAGTATGTCACTACTTGTATGCTCCACCATCATGACACTCTCCAGGATCTTCATGAGACTCGTGTTTTCACAGAGAGTGTGAGCTGCTCCTTGGTTGTCCTCGGTCACAGTGTGCAGACACTGGGCTGTACATTTTACGTGAAAAACTTTAAATTATTCAAATTGGAATGAAAAATAACAACTAATAGAAAATGACTAAAAAGGCACAGCTTTAAGCTAAAGTAAACAGATGCAAGATATTAAAATTTTGTTGTTCATTTCTTCACAGTTCTTATCTCAACTTTTTATCCAGGTTTATCTTCATGTTCTCTCATCTTTTCTCATCTCACCTCATCTCATTTTATCTCATTTTCATCCCATTTAGTTTCACCTCATTTTGTATCTTCCCATTTCACATAATCTAATTAATCTCATCCTAACTCATACCAATCCCATCTCACCTAACTTAATCTCATTTCATACCACACTGTGCTACTCCATCACATCATTTATCGCATTCTATCCCATTTAATATCATAATCCAGTTTCTCTCATCTTATACCATTCTATCTCATTTAAGCATCCCATTCTTTGCTATTCATGTTTGATCTCTCTCCACTTTTTTTATCCCATCTCATCTCAAGGTCTACACTCAGTATGTTTCTTCTCCCATTGTTATTGTGTCTCCTACCCCCCCCCTCCCAGAGCTTCAGTCACATTTTTTGGGTTGTGAATTGTGAAAAAATGTAGGTTTTTTGGGTTTTGTATTTTCCTTTACCTCAAATCAACAAAAACATAAATGCATTATTTTAAAGGGTATGTTAAGAAAATAGGGATTTTTGTAGGTAGATAAATACTGAAGTTGGAATCTTTTAATTTTGTGTATAAAAATGAACCTCTGTTGGACACCCCCCCCCCCAGTCATTAAACTATAGGTTGGGTCAATCTCCTGAGATCCTCCCTTAACAAACACATTAACTAGTTTAAAAAAATGATAACCTGCAGGAACAGCAACTGAGATGGGAAACACTTCTACTTTGAGGCAGGAGACCAGCATTGGCAGCAAGTTCTCTCTGTTGAAGATCTCAACAGCAGTGCTACTACATTCACTGGAAAGAAATAGAAATTGGTTCATGAAATTTTTCAGGAACCTAGAAAGTTAAGGCTTGGTATTTTCTACACCAGTTTCAATCCCTATGACATGAAATATTTTGGTTTTTTTTTCAGTAGAGGATAGATCTAGTTGCTAAACGAGGAATAGGTGTGAAATAATAATTGAAGAGGCTAGTGCAAAAACAATGCAAGTGACTTTGTATGAAATGCTAAATTCTCCCAATGGTTGTAAAGAGAAAATGGGGATAAAATAGGGAGAAGTTACAACTCCATCAAAAGTCACTTGGGCCATTTTTGCCCTTCAATTGCGAAAAAATATGTATGGTTCTTGAGACATTAACATTGAATGGTTTTGTCTGATGACACCATTTGGTAGACGGGCAAACTTTCAGTTTTAAAAATCTGCTGCAAATCCATAACTTTGGATGAATTAAAACCAAACTTGGGCTGATAATGTATCTTGAGATTTCCTTTGGAATAGTTACTAATTTTTTTCCATGGCAACAAACTAAGTTCAACCAGGGCTCCAAATGAGAAATTCTGGGTTAATCAGGTTTTTCAGCAAACCAGAAGTTGTGCAACAATTAACAAAAACCTTTTTTGTTCTTCTTAACATGTAAAAGGGAAACAAAGATTTGTTCTAAATACTTTAAGTTTGAGAAAAATCTTGGAATAGTACAAACTTTTTTTTTTACAAATGGGGGTCTGACTCAGTGCAGTGTCTCTGTTGAACTATTATTTTCTCTGACATTTTACTCAAAAGATCAAATGTTTTATGAAAACAATCCAAAGTACTGCATACACTTCAGTCTACTGTTCTAGTTAAATTCTTATTTGTTTGAAACTTAGTAAAACCAAGCGAAAACAAACACTATTCCCACTTGGACCTTGATAAAACTTGATCATGATTAATGTGCATGCAAATTTATTGAATTGGTCAAAGTAGTCTCACCATAAATTCCACAAAAGGCTAACTAACTGCACGGCAAGGCCACAGACATCACTTTCCTTCTTTCCTTCTGCAAGAGAAGCTAATGTCTGAAAAAGACAAATTAATAATTGTATGTAATATGTAAACACATTGTATGTAATATGTAACTGAACAGTAGTTTACATAGACAGTACTAGTAAAAGAGTACGGAAGGCAGTGACAACTGAAATATACTCAGTCTTCACCGAAAAAAATTATTATTAAAATGTAAAGTGTTTTTAAATCGGCGATTTAGCAGAAGAAGTATGATAAATTTGATGAGCGAAACAGCATTCTTCAGTTTCATCATGGTTTAATGCTAACATAATTCGAGGTGTCTCGCCTCTTCTTCAGAGTGTGGCTGTTACCTAAATGAACTAAATGATTTAAATACAAACTAAAGACAATGTAAAAAAACTGTGATAATAACTAAATCTCCAAGGAGAGATTAACATACATAACTTGATGGTTTAGATTTGGTTTGACCCATTTTATATGCATGGCTTCTTTTAATTTGATTGAAAAGCTATTTCCATGGTCTATTATTTCGAAGCACTCACTAGAACAGGCTGCTCGGCATTCTTCTGATTGTAAAAGGTGTTTAAATACGTGAGATGACCTGTCTCTAAGATGCTCGTGAATGCGTGTGCCGAAATGTCAACGGGTTTCCCCGACATAGCAAGCATTACAGCTTGCACATGTAAATTTGTATACGACATGCGACCGGAGCTCCTTAGGGACAGGGTCTTTTACCGAGTTCAACATGTTAATGATTTTGTAGGTGCTGTTAACTAGTTTTATTCTTACATCCTTACAGAATTTCTTAGTCAGATTGTTCACTCTGTTTTGTGTGATGTTCGAAAACTGTCCTATGAATGGTAGTTTTTATTAAATGGTAGTTTTTATTAAATGGTAGTTTTTATTAAATGGTAGTTTTTATTAAATGGTAGTTTTTATTAAATGGTAATTTTTATTAAGTGGTAGTTTTTATTAAATGGTAGTTTTTATTAAATGGTAGTTTTTATTAAATGGTAGTTTTTATTAAATAGTAGTTTTTACTAAATGGTAGTTTTTATTTAAAGTGTTTTTTATTGTGAATTTAAACAGTGAAAGATCCAGAGTTAAACAGAAGGGGAATTTGTATCAAAACAAGTTGTACACCTTCTTGATTTTTAACCATTGTTAACTCAGGTCCCTTGATAATGGTGCCAAGATGTTGTTGAATTGCCACTCTTTTAGTGTCAGCTTTTGCTGAGTATATATACTGTAATTTTAACATTTATTCCAAGAGCGTGTGTTGGATATGAAATGGTTAAAATAGCCAAACAGGCGCAAAACACTGAATTTGCTATATCTCTCATATCCATAATTGATTTATACATGATGGAATAAAATTTTGTTTGACCAAATTTTTTGCCTTTTCCAAACTCTCTCTGAATACTTGAAAATGACAGCTAATTTAAACTTAATGTTCAGAACCATTTTTCAGCAAATCATAGTCAGTTTTCATATATATGGTCGCTGATAAATAAGTTGAGATTGAGTGAACCACTCTGAATGCTAGAATGCAATATTGAAGAATAAAATATGCTTCTTTATTCACCTTTTGTACCAGCACTGTCAGGGGGGTCATAACATCTTGCTCTACCATTGTAAGACAGACTTCAGCTCCTCCACTGACACTCAAGTTTCTAAGAATGTTAAAGTTGAGTGAGAATTAATACAAATTGTAACAACAGGCAGCTAAACAGTACAAACATCTGGTTTGTTAAAAAGGAAAGTTGAATATAATCTAAAAGGGCTGACTTCAACAACTTTGCTCAATGTATACATACATTCTTTAAATTAAAAAAAAAAGCAGGTTTACAGGGAAGGGGGGAGTATAGGGGTCCATGTCACTCCAGCCTCCCCTTCTGTCCACAATCCAAGAAGATCCATATCTAACATGCTCAACTATAAAAAAAGTTTTAAAAGTATTCAATTCCTCTGAAACAATTCCAATAAACTTAAATTCTCCCCTGTTTATGTTACAGCTTGTGACAAATGATACACTGATTGCTACAATTCTCAGGTCCTGGATAAATGGGGGGTCCAAATAAACTGGGTGGGGAAGGG
>JAOBAT010116623.1:0-13917 GCA_026413305.1 Hydrozoanthus tunicans
TCATCAGTCCAAGTCTGGCTCAAACCCACCCAAATTTTACGGATTGGCAGCAGATTTTAGAAAAATGCAAGTTTGTCAATTTTTAAATGTTGATAACTCGAGAACCAGGAATGATTTTGGCAATTTTTTTTCACCATTATTCCTCATTTAGCAAGGTCTATCCACTGTTCACTTCATATGCATTTAAAACTACCTTATTATAGGAAATTATCAATGCACTTTATCAACACTATTTTGGACAAATTGCGTTAATTAAATGTATCTGAATAAATATTGATGTAAATTTTATGCACGTTTTTTTACAACATTGTCAATTTAAAACATTTTTTTTCATTATATAAAAATCAAAGTCTCACGACTTCTCTATAGGAAAGAAAGTTGTTCTGAGCGGGTGGAAAGCCGCGGGGATCACTGAGGCATTAAAACAATCCGGAATACAAGGCAGACTTTCCCCACTTGATCCATTTGAGCAATCCTAAAAGTTAACAACTGTAATCGCTTCCTTTTTTCCATGGGACATATGTATGTTGAGATTTGTAAGTGCAGAGATGTAAATCGCAAGTTTGAAGAAATCAAATTAAATAAAGCTTGTCGTAAAAATTCGCGTAATATTAATGCATGTAAACCTAATTTTTTTAAAATTCGCGTTGATTAAGTGAAACGTTGATTTTCACGGCGTTGTCAACGTGCATTGTTAATTTCTAAAGCCATTTCTCATTCTTATTTGCATTGAATTATTCATGCCATATAACAGCAGAGAAATAGCAGGAATAGCATGTCATTGAAGTCTATTTTCTCCGTACATAACACATATAAACCCTTTCAGCCCCAGCCAGTTTATCAACATCTAACTTCTCCTTACATAACACATTATCATATAAACCCTTAAGTTGCAGCCAGTTTATCAACATCTAACTTTTTCTTACATAACACATTTAAACCCTTTCTGCCCCAGCCAGTTTATCAGCATCTAACTTCTCCTTACATATAACACATATAAACCCTTTCAGCCCCAGCCAGTTTATCAACATCTAACTTTTCCTTACATAACACATAGAAACGCTTTTAGCCCCAGCCAGTTTACAGTGAGAGGGGTTTCTTTCACTATCCTATGCCAACATTTCTAACTGGTGCTCTTCTGAGACCCAAAAAAACCTTGCAAATACAGGGACAGCAGACGGGACTTCGTCTTCAACAAGCATCTCAATTAAAAACAGGCAAGATAGGCAGCCTTTAAGTCACCTTCTTTATATAGATACCAGTTTTTCTGTAAAATGAGCTTAAAGACATCAAACGAAACTAAATCCGGGATACGAGTGACTTATTCATGCGTGAGCTGCCTAACCCATGAAACAGTAGTGTTTTGACAGTTTGTCAACTACAAAATGTTGCAAATGGTAGTAAAACAGAGAAATTCTTTAGGTTGTCTTAAATACCATGTTTTATAGGAAACTTTTTCAGTTTTGTGATCCAAACCAAAGTGACAATTTTGTTTGGGTGTGGTTATATATTATTTCGGAGGTAAATATTCTCACATGTACTATTTCTAAACCAATCAAAGTGTGTGTAGCTGAGCTGGTATATACTAATATAGATATATTTCTATGGAAATGCCAAGTCTTCAACAACTATTGCAATAGTTGACTTTGACTTTCAATAGTTTTAGTTAGATTTCCCTTATAGGGGAGATCATTATATTCTGACTTGCAAAGAGAGACCTCAAAGGTTGTAAAAAACAAAAAGGGAGAATTATTATTCGTTTGAAATTTGTTTGTATTTCTACAATAGACAGTTAACTGCAAGCGTGTTTGCAATGACATCAAATGAGTCAACTGACCATGAAAAGCTATCACGATACACCATCTATTGCAATACAGTCACAACTGTTTGAACAAGTATTGCAATACTGTTGCAATCGGGAAAAAGTGCTCACTATTTTAACTGCCACGCAGAGCAAAAAAAAGGAAAACCCAAAATAACAAAAGTCATCTGCAAGTATTTGTAAACGATTTTTTATTATTTCCTAGATTAATAGATAACATAAATTTCCTTAATATTGAAATGACATACACTTCACATGAAAATTCACCAAAAATTCTTAATTACAAGAAGCAGACACTCGTTTTTGATCAAAACATGGAGTATCTCAATCTGAAAGGATCTTTGAGACAACATCAAGGCCAATATAAGTTGGACTAAAAAACAATTAATGCGTGATTTATTGCAGCTATTTCTGGTAAACAAAACAGTCTGGAACATTTTATGACAACACTAAACAAAACAGTCAAGTTTGCCTGCTTTGGATATTCGAGAAGTGTTAAGTTCGGTGACAAAATAATCAAATCTGCACAGCTACAGTTTCTCCGATGTAAGACTGATTAAATTTATATCAAATGACTAATCCACTACAAATATTTTGCCAAAAAGAATAATCAAGTGTGATTTCACATTAGATAATTATATCAAATTAGTAATAAACGCTTCAACACTGTCCATTAAATCAAAGGCATTGTGTGCTTGAAAAGTTATACAAACTGAAATTGGTAAATTTTAAAGGAACAAACTACAAGAAATGCCCTGCACATACAGATAATTCCAGATGACCCTGATGGGTTGTACTGGCACTGTCCGAATGTTCAACTTTTGGTTGAGTTAACAGTGACAGTTATTTTATTAACAAAAACAAAAAACAGAGTCTGTATTTAACAAGCTTGACTTAACTGTTTTGGAAGACAACTTAACATATGAATGCTTAACAAGACTACACAGTAATATTTGATGAAATCACAGACAGAAGAGCAGGACAGCAGAGTTTTCTCACTATCATGGGACCATATACTGCACTGTGATAAAGTCTGCTGTATGCACAAGGCTCATTTAAACTGGCCTCTACAAAATAGTATGTTCTGTGTTGGTTAATTAACTTGCTCCTCATCGCCCCCATCATCCTTGTCATCTGCTGTCCATAACTGCAACAAAAAAGCAGAATGTTGGTTTTAGGTCAAGTACTCGAGTTTTATTGTACTGTGGTAAGTCTAAACAAACAGGCTTCAAAATAAAGTTCAGATAATATGCCGTCTTTTTTAGACTGTTCAATGTAGACCATAATTTTGGCTGGCTGTTTTTGGCATGAGCTGATTGTACATAAAATGGAAGAAAGAAAATATGAATCAATGCTTCTCATCTCTCAGTTGCAGTCACTTTGAGGTGATGATATCAGGTTTATCTCTGACAAGCATTTTTCTATTTTCTGATCTCCCGCTTCCTCTTAAATTGCAGTGGAAAATGAAATTTGGCAGGAGGATCACAAATTTGCCAGCTACCACTGGCAGCTATTTTGAACTGTGACAAAAAAAAAAACAAAAAATTCTTTGGTAAAATCTGCTGATAGATACTCAAAAACTTGAACTATGAGCAAGAAAAAAAAATTTTAAATCGCAACAAACAATTCTTTTATGAAACAAGGCAGACATTCTAAAGATCTTTTTCAAATAGAAAAATCCCAAATACTCTGAGCTGCGAGATGTGGTAAAAGATAAAAAAAAATACAGTTTGATTTAATAAGACCAAAGAATATGAAAACAAAGAAAACAGATTATTTAATTCTTAACCCTTTCAGGCATGGTTTGTTTGTCATCATCTAACTTCTCCTTGCAAAACTCGGACAAAATAAGGCATGTGGTAATGAGAAAATTAAAATTGACCAAATACAGCTCAACTGTTGAAGATAAAAAGCTAAGTTCTCCTAAACCACTAAGATAGAAAGTATGAATTCTAGTTAGAAGAATTTAGCAATGGATCAGAAATGGATTGCAGCTTTCATCAAAATACTTACAGTCAAATTGTCCCTAAGAAGTTGCATAATGAGAGTACTGTCCTTGTAGTTGTCATCAGCCAATGAATCAAGTTCACTGATGGCATCATCAAATGCCTGCAAAATCACAAGGTTTTTATGTTAAATTAGTCAGATGCCCTACAAAGTAAGCAGCTTTAAGTGTAATATGAGTATGAAAAAGATTGAAGTAGCTTTGGCAGGGGCAGCAGTGCATTGGTTGAGCAGATGAAAGGTTTGACTCCAATCCTAGGGTCGATAGTTTGAGCCCACTGTGTTGTGTCATTTAGCAGGCACTTAGCCCCACTTGTTCAAGTCTACTCTGCTGGAAGTAACAGTTTCAGCTAGTGCTGGGGGCTAACCTGTGACGGGTTCAGAGGTTTCAATAACAGCCGACAACCAACGAAATTCACAGTCTACTTCTCAAATCATTGCCGTCTACTTTCTGTAACATACATTATTTTTATCAAGTTTCTTGCTGACCTCCCTAAGGGTACAGTCACCTACTTTAATATGGCTTGCCCCTTATTCAAAACTTATTGAAAACTCCGTGGGTTAGTGCCCTGTACAGTGGGGAGTAAATTTAATAATTTCATCTGCTAACACTATGGAAACTAGAAATAACGGCTGGTCTAAAGAGCATCATAGCTTGAGATACCTGATTAATCTCTAATAGTTTTATCTGGCTACTGCAGAAGGAAGTTGAAACTCTTTTTGTTAAAGGCCTTAGAGCCAGGAGATCTGGACCAAGACTTTGAGGACTAATAGTTTGACTGTGCTATTGGCAAGGATAATTTGTGCAGATTGAACAAATTTCTTCTTAAGTAGAATGAAGTTTTACCCTTTACTGCAATAGCCAGTACTGTACCTAATTTTCTTAAAACCAGTATCCTGATTGTTAGTCACATACCCAGAGGCAAAAATGTTTTGCCAAATAGTCTTTGTGGGTTAAATTATTTTAGAAATTAAAATCTGATGCTTGCTGTTGGAAGCAATTTTTCCCAAGCCATACTGTAGATTTTGGCCAAAACGTCATTGAGTGCAGAACCATTGTAATGACTAATTGAACAGCAAAACATATAAATTGAGGGGTATAGCACAAAAACAATGAAAGTGACTTTTGATGAAGTTCTCAATTCTCCCTACATTATCCCTGTTATCTCTTGATAACCATTGGGAGAATTTAGTGTTTCATACAAAGTCACTTACATTGTTTTTGCACTAGGCCCTTCAATTGCTCACAATATGTGGAGCTCCAAAACTTGTTGTTCTTTCAAGACCAAAAAACCCCCAAAGAAGAACTAGGCAGCTAGCTTGTCTTAGTTACCTTTTTGGCCAACTCGCAGGCCTTTGGGGGTTCATTCTTGATTTCATAGTAGAAAACAGAAAAGTTAAGTGCCAGGCCAAGCCTAATGGGATGGGTTGTGGCTAATGCCTCTGCTTCTGTCTTCGCAGAATTGTAGGCTTCCTCGGCTTTGGAAACATGCTCTAAGAAAGCAACAAACAATGTTCTAGCTAACTGAAACGACATAACAGTACTAAACTAGTTGTAGTAAAAAATGTATGGAAATGCTGTGAGACCAGGCGCAATTATTTTCTGATACTGATGCATTGAAAAATACTGCACATGTCAGAGATTAGATTGAACTACTGTCAACATAGCCACATGCATTCCCAATATGAAAATGAAGTTGAAGTACAGTTAGGCTTCATCCTTCCTTTAGTACACTCTGCCAAATGAATCCAGCACTTCTTGTGCCTGCCCAGAAGTCCTCATGGCCATACAGACTTTGTTTCTCAATTTCAATGGTAAATAATAGTTAGCTTTGATGGTATAAGTAATCATGGAAAAGCTTAAGCAAATAAAAATCAAGTTTGTATCTTGATCATTATTATAAACATCAAAGGGGTGATATATTTTAGAAGTTCGTAAAAAAAGAAACAAGTGCTTTTCATTAACTTGTTCATTTTCGTGTTCAAAATGTGCATTAACCTTGAAAGAGTTAACAACATTACAGGAAATGCAAATTACAAGTATATGTACGAAATTAGTCAAACATGAACTTGAGAATAGGAAAAAAATGAACTCGGATAGCCTGGTAGGCAGAATTAGAAATACTTGAAACTTTTTGCAACTGGGCTAAAACTTCACTTCTGAAAACAGTGCGACCTTTATGGTGCCTGAAACCTGACCGCCTTAAATCTTTGATTAAGGGCTGTAGCGCTTATTAATTTCTTTGAGATTTTGGTGTGGTGCTTATTTAAAACAAGTGTATCACAAAGCAGAATGAAAAGAGTCATGTTCTAGAGATGTATAAATTTTTTTTATTAACCAGTTTTCAAAAAAAAAGAATAATGTGAACATATAGCAGTTAAAAGTAAGAAATAATTGAAATATTTTAGATTTCGCATAAACATTTAGGCATTGTGTTTCTTCCAATTAAAATTATCAAAAGTAAAGGTCAAATGTGATTTCTCTTGGTTTGCAGTATTCAGAGTTTGAGAGTCAACACAATCATTCAATGTGAATGTTATCTTCATTGCAAATGCTACAATGGGTATTAGGTTGGTTGGCCTAGGTGCAGCCCTTATCTGAGGTACAGCACTCATTCAAGGGTTTAAGGTATTTGTCAGGTTGCAATGAAATCTATTCAATGGCCATCGAGATTCAGAAAGAGTGAGTGATCATACATTTTTTCAGTTTTGTTCATTTTTTGAGTCTGAGCTACATTTATGTATAAGTGTTATGTTTTGGAAAGCTAATGATATGGAAATCTGACCGAGCAAGCACCCACCCAAAAACTTTATGTAGCAGGAGGGTGAGCTCTACATACATCGAATGCGGAATGCTCTTTCAGAAGTTACGATAGTCCAGTACAATGATGGTGATCTGCTCAAGTTCTTAAAAACAATTTGTTAACCTGTCACACAGACCTTTTTTGGTTTCATATTGCTCCCCAAACAATGACAGGAAATGAGTATAACACTGTCAGACAATTTCAAACTTCTTTGTTAATATTTCTTTTTAGCAAGCTTAAGACCAATAATTTTACTCCATCGTCTGATAGGAGATTGAATCAATTATCTATTCATTAACTGTGGATGCAGCAGATATTTCCTTATCAAGGTCATTGAGTCTAAGAACAATAGTAATAAGTTAATTTCAACCACCTTAACCATAAAAAACTGTTGAAAGAATTTTTATATTGCCTGTGTTCACATTGTAAATGATGCAATAAAAAATCATTTTTCATCACAAACCTTTTAGAATACAATTAATCAATAACATTTAATTCTACAGCAGTTAACACTGAGGTGCAGAAAATTTATAACAATGAAACAAAACTGTTTATAACATGGTATTACAATTAGATAGGAGTCCTAACTAAAAAACTTTAAACAATTTGTGTTAGAGAGATTATCTATAATGTTAATGACACAGTCGCAGAGTCTCTTAACTTTGAAAACACCAGGGTAAAGAGAAAAAAGCTCTGAAAAAGAGGTTGTAGACATCATTAGTTGTAGCAGAAAGAGAAGAAACAAGAGATATGTAGAAAAGGAAAAAGGGATTGACATATTGTAAGTCACCTGTTTGCTTTCTTAAGGTTTTAAGATTTCGAGCAGATAATCAAAAGTAAAGCTTTTTTCCTCTCAATCCATTCAAACCAGGGTTATGTGATTAGAATTGGCTGAACCAGTGACCGACAGACCTGTTGATGTCAGTTCATAGAGTAGCAAAGATGCCTCAAAAACTTCCTAATATTTGTGAAATGGTAGTGGCTTGCTCAAGCCAGGCAGCTACTAATAATTAATGTGAACATATAGAAGTTAAAAGGACTGAACTGTTTCAACTGGATGCAAACCAATAACAATTGTTTTCTTCCAAGGTGAAATACTGGCACACTGGAAAATGTCAACAATAACAAAGGGCACAAGACTTGGCAAATATCTTGGATTATTCAAATAACAGAAAAGCCAATGATACTTGATTCTAAAATTCCAGTTTGCAGTAAAAGAACTTATTAAGATTAACAGAGGGTTGTTAGTTCCTTTTGATTTTTCTCCTGTGACTGTTCTAAATGCGAACACCAAGTTGAATAAAATCTCACAAGAAGCAGTTAGATAGAAAAGTTAATAATTAACCACAAAACTCTAATTCTAAAGTAAAATTTCTTAAAAAAACTGCCACTGCTTTAAAATCAGGTACACACTACAAAACTAAACTTTAAGTCTTTAACTAACCAACAGTAAACAGAAAAGCTATTGAGAGACAACTACTACTTTAATGTGAACTAAAATGTTGATAGTTTTAAATCTCTACTGCCAAAAGTTTTAAGAAGCTGACATACCACAAAATAGAAGAGAATACTGCATATTCTTGATTGTGGTATTACAACTCAGAACTGTTTCCCCAGGTTTAATCGTAAATCTTAAATCAAATTGCTTTCCTTCAAATCAATTGTCGATGGATTCTGTTTAAAATCTGCGAGATATCTCAGTAGCCATAAGGTACAGAACAACGAGTGCGGAACAGTAAAGCAGCACAGGGTCTATTGATGCTCACCTCTTTTTGGGCTCGAAATGGCTTTAGTTTCCTTTGGTTTTTTCCCTCTGTATTTTCAACCACAACCAGTAGCTCATGAATAATACTTATCAGTTGCTTTGAACTTCTCAGTCATCAGACATGCTCTATTTATCGTGCATAAAATGCATCCTGGTGTTGAGCCTTCTTTCACAAAAAAGGAAGTTTCAACAGCTTGTTTGTTGTCAATTTGCTGGAGTCGGGGAGATGAGGTAAGCAGCAGAAATGAAATGAAGTTGTCCTCATATACTGTTTGCTCAGATAATAACTATGAAAGTTGATAAAAAAACAGAGAGCGCCATTTGAGATGGATTGCAATCAGTTCATCAAACCCAAACCAATAAACAAATGAGCCATCTTTATTCATCTGTAATCCATATGCCTTCATACTATGAAAACGTGCTTGCAAAATGTCCCCATTTTCAAGGCACGAGTGCCTTCAGGTCAACTATATTGTCTCAGTCAGTTGATCAATCAATTGTCCGATCATTTAAACTCTTGTTCCAAAGGCCCTGTCTTTTGTACTTTTTCCAAGTGAGGCCAGGTTCTACTATACTTGAAGTGGATTTGTGGCATGGTTTGCAAACTCATTTGCCTTGCATCAAAATCAAAGTTTCGGAAAGAGACATCCGTGATGAAAAAGATCATTTCTTTTCAAATTGTGTTTTGTCTAAAAGATAACATTTCTGAATGTAGCAATGTACCCCAGTCTTTAGTGAAGTAAATATTACAATTTCAATTGTTAGATTACTTGCCATTTTCTTTTACATTCTTTAAAATAATTTAGTTTCTGCCTTTCTTGTTCCAATACAAAAGCTTTCTAGTATTGTAGTCCAGATTTCTAAGCTGACTGTGATTGAATTCAGGAAAAACTGCACACTACACAGGGGAAAATATGGTAACCATGCTATCTGATTGTTCAAAGCTTCAAAGAACAATTTTCTATTTTCTGACTGCAACAGCAGTCAATTTAAACTAGCAAATAAAGTACTATTTTTCTTAAAATAAGGCTACCTAAGACCTAAATAGCTGCTAAACTTGGAAGTACTTAGGGGAAACCCTACAAAATTATTCAAATATTCAACTGATTGCACAAAAATGACATTGAAGTTTTAGAGGGTTAACATTTCAAATGATAATCTTCAAAAATAACAGATAAGTTTGCTCTTGTCAGAACCATGTGTGTTTCAAGCACTGCATCAGCCATATTTGTTGTTTTGTAGGGAAATGTTAGCTACGTGTAAAACATGTTCAGCGCAGATGGCTACTGTCTGTAACACATGTGTTTTGAATAACAATTTGTACTCAAGTAATATTATTTGCCAAGTAGTTGATTTCCTGGAGCCTTCGGTATATTTCTGGAGAGAAAATTGTTTACAGCAAACCCAAAAGATTTTAGCGATTACAGTGTAGTCTGGTGTCAATTTTTTATTAAATATGTACCACCTCTGCAATTTAATGTTAAAGAATCCAGATGAAAATTGATTTATTGGAATTATAGGCCTTGATGAAAATGATTATTTCTCTCACACAAGTTAAAGCGTTTTTACTGGATTTTCTAACATGGAAACTTTGAAATCATACCCATCATGTTTTGGGTGGAATAACTGAAAAAAAACACACATTTTTTTTGTCTCTTGCCAATTTACACCAGCTCTAAGCTCTTGTATCACTTCATAAACTTTAACTAACTTTTCTTGCTACTACAATCCATTTTGTTTCCTCTGTTCTTAAACATGACAACTAAAAGAACTTTGTGCAGATTGGTGATACAAACAAACTGTTTAATCCTTGAATAACAAAAGTCAGGATTTTCGTTTACACAAATCTTTAACGTTACCCATTTGAATTTACACCAGATGGATCGCTGACTCAGTCGCACCTACTTCATATAACTTACAATTCGTAGTAACTTACATATTGTCAACTCAATACCTTGTTTCTTCATTAAAAGTGTCTGTCATTAAATCACTGGCTGTATATCATGTTTGAACCAACTATATTCCGACAAAAAGTTTAAAAAACACCACTAAGGGAAACAAACTAAGTTGATTTCTATTGATACTTGATCAGATAAATATACAGAATACAATATACAGAAATCAAATTCAAACTTTAACACCGTAATGAAAATCATTCCTCTAAACCCAACCATCTCCAAGTTCAGTTTAAGTCTCGAACATTAACGAATAAACTCAATAAGTAATTGCAAGTCTTACCTTCTTTTTCACTCTGTACTGCAACCTCAGCCATGTATCTGTAGTAATCTCCTTTCATTTTCAAATAGAAAACTTTCGCCTCGGTCTCGTTCGAGTCCGGAATCAAGTGAGAATCCAAAAGAGCCTATAATCGTCGGACGGAGAAAAGAACAAAAGTGCGTTTATGAAAAACTCTTTAACACTGGTCCTGTCAAGAAGTATTCTATTATTTTATTCTGAAACCTAGGGTAAGTTTCCTAATACTTTATGGAACATATTCGTCCCACAAATTTACGATTGCGAAAGGGTGGGGCATGCTTTATGAACATGATCTACTATTACCCGGGAAAAGCACCGACAACTTCTTTCGATCCACTTTCATTTCTGGCATTCAGTACCCAATTTGACCTCTTCGATGTACGGTCTTATAAATGATGCTCAATAACGAAAAAAATCTCTTTTCTCATGCATCAAATTAAACACTAGAAAGTCAAGTTTCGATAAACAAAACAGTTAAAACTTACCAGCACGTCCTTGCATGTTTGGTTGAGTTCTTTCTCCACCTTTTCTCTGTAATTTTTGGCAAGTGTTTTCCTCTGTGTTGAGTCGTCACCTTGTCCAGCCTTTACTTCTAAACTTGATATAACTCTCCAAGCTGATCGTTTAGCCCCCACTACATTCTTATAAGCTACAGACAGCAAATTTCTTTCCTCGCTACTCAGATCGCCTCCTAGTTGTGTGACTCTCTTCATATTCTCTGCCATGTCGTCGTATCTCTCGGCCTGTTCGGCTAGCTTCGCCAATTTCACCAACTTGTCTTTATCGCCCATCTTTCGATTGAAACGCCTTCAACAGTACAAACTGAACAAAGAAGAGGTCAAAATTTCTGCACAAAATGGACGGACACTAGAACCGGCGACAAAAAAGCTACTTGCGCGTGCTTTATCAGAACCCTCGTGGGGGGTCAAATGGATGCCGTGGAAACTTATGACGTCAGTCCATAGGAGACCCATACATGGAGAAACTTACCGAGATTAAAGATTGCGTTCTTGGCAATCGGAGGCCAAAACGATGTTTTTTTTGCGTGAGAAAAGCTGTCCGTCCTATCGGAAGCTGCGAACAATTCTGTTTCACTACAGAGCGAATTCCAACGTGCGTTTAATATGTGGCTTTTGGTTCAAGTTTCGAGAGAGCCGTGTATAGACTATATTATGAAGGGATTTAAGAGGTTTATACAAACTTTAAATATTTTAAATATAGAAATATCAAGCAGAGTGTCTTTAAAACCAAAGCTTAAGGCACAAATCGGAAGAGAAGTAAAATTCCGAAGCAGTCTCTGACAGCTCAAATGGAAGGATCTTTCGTGGTTCTCTCAGTTGATCGCGGTATAACAACGAAAACAGAAAACCAAATTGAACGAACTTAAACGATTTTTATCTACTCATTGCTTCACGCCACAACAGTCACTTCGCTCGTAACTCATACTTAATACTCATTGATAAAAATCATTTGTAAATTCTTTATACCAGAGCAGCTAGGACACGCTCTAAGGCCACTTCAAAAATATCCCGTTTTATCTTCAAAATTTCCCAAAATTCAGTGAGGGCGGGTGTTTTTTTAGATTTTATACTTTTATGGACTATCGAGTCAGTTTGGGGAACTTAAACTTTCACTATCACTAACTACCAATATAAGTTATACTACGGTTTATATTATATAAATTTGTGTATAATCTCAATGTACTCTTTGGCAAGCATATGTTCTTCAAAATTCTCTTACATGTTCTAGAATTCAAAACTACGTTTGTTCGGTCACTGACAACACATACTGGGACACAAGTGTCGCAATATGCCGCCTGCCGAACTGTTTTTTTTTTTTTTTTGCAACAGGGAAAAAATTTCTCTACTTTTTCGTCATTTATTTCCTTTATTTAAAAAAAAAACAAGTCAATGCGATAGCAGATTTCAGTGCGCCACACTGCCCGGACAAACCGGAATATTTTTCAAGTAGCCTGAAGTGTGAACACAGACAAATCGTTGCTTGATTTGTGGCCCCGGTTCAAGCATAGGGAAAGTAAAGTCGGCGACCACGGAAGAAAACAACCGAGTTTTGTTGGCTCGCGCGGGAGAGAGCCAGCCAGTTCCTCTCGTGTGCGGTAACTGATGAGCCGCCTGTGGTAACCAGGCCTGGCTACTAAGTAGTTGATTGCAAGAAAAAAAGAACCACGGCTTTGTTGAGGTATGTTTGATCGGATTTCTATTAACCCGAAGATAATTTGAAGTACTAGTGTAAGTTGCTACTCTAAACATAACAAACTGAAAGTAACACTGTTCGTTTCTCCTGTTTCTTTGTAATTGGTTTCCAGATTTTTGCTCTGTCAGTTCATCTTGTGACTTGTGTGACACTGACTGAGTAGAGTGGGCTGGAAGTGGGCACTAAGACCAAGAAATTCAGGAAATAATTTGTTTCCCAGAAAATTTTTGAGATTTTGGTCTCGAAATAACATCTAAAGATAATTTTCGACAAGGGTTTTTCATTTAAAAATGACTTTTAGAATTGTCAAAAATATTTGTGTTAAAGGCAGAGTGTGCAAATTTATCGGTGACTAGTTAGCTTTTTTCACATGCTCTGATTGGCTCCTGAAGCAGCAAATATTCATGGCCTTTTACTGTTTGAGAAAGCTGCAAAATGGGAACTCATTCACAAGAATACATCGACCAGTATATACAACATAGGTTTTAAGTAAAAAGCAGTGCAACTTTTACTTAAAGCAATGTTTCTTTTGTGCTATAGTATTTAAGCCAACCATAGAACTCCAAAACAAAAGCAAAGACTAAGAGAGACTTTTGATTTTCAATGTTCCCCACACAGAATTTTTCTTAAATTTAAAAACAGAAATGTTTCAACTAGAAAGGAATGAGTGAGTGAACTGGAAAGAAATACATCAGCTTAGAGTTGTTTTCTTTTTTGATAGATGCTACCCAGAATACATGATTAAGATGGTAAAATTGAAGTATTTTGCTTTCCTTGTGTAAACTGTGGTGTTTGTTGTCATGTAGATGGGTTTTAGGATGGGTTTCTGTCGTGTAATCCTCACATGGCTTCGCATCACTTCATAGAAATTATAATGAGCAACTTTATTTGCCTGCTGGACACAGTCGCTCACACAAATTGTCAAAATATTTCATTTCTACACATTAAATGAAAACAATCTTCACCATACCTTCTATGGTCGTGGTGGGGGGGGGGGGGGGGGGGGGGGGGGGGGGGGGGGGGGGGGGGGGGGGGGGGGGGGGGGGGGGGGG
>JAOBAT010116634.1:0-16108 GCA_026413305.1 Hydrozoanthus tunicans
CTTTGCCATCCTACGATCAGCCTTGCTGTGTCTCAGAGGAACCAGGAGAAAGAGAAGAGCAGCCAATATATCTGACACTGATATCACATCAGAAAGTGCGAGGACACGAGAAAAATGTTGAGAGAAACGAGGCGTAGCCTAGCTTCTGCATAAAACTTTCGCAAGTAAGTATCCAGTTCCTCGTTCGTCATTTCGTGAACTTCTTTGTCTATATTTCTCTCTAGACGCCAAGCTGAAAACCAATTAAACGAATTATTGTAAAACAAACAATTTTATGAAAAAAGTTGTAAATTGTTTCAAATCGGCACACGTCAGCTAGGGTGATAATAAACCAAAGTCCGAGAGAAACTTTGTTAGACATGTTACGTATCTTAAAATATCTTGTTTGTGAACTTTGTGTTCAGAGTTTTATTGCTGAACTTTTTTCTTTGTTTCTCAATGCTAATTTCGTTTGAGTTTTCCCGAATACTGAAAATTGAAGCGAAAAATCGCTGTTTCAATTTTTTGTTTACATTTCAGTCGTAATTACCTTCAAACACGCGAATGGCCCATTTTGTGCCGGTTTTGCTTTGTCTTTTTCGTCTCAGCGTTGTCAATGTCTTCTTTGGAAAGTTCACAAAATCTGGCTTTGTTATTCTCTTGCACTGTATTAGAGTTTTTGACAGTGTTTTGTTAACCTTCCCAGTCAAAATGCAACTGGAAATCGAGCAATTCAATTTCGTCCTCGGGCGCCATTTTGTTTCCCTTGAAAAAGTGATAGTTGTCATAGTAACTATAATTTATCCTATGATAAACCACGTTTTTTGACCAATCGGAGCGCGCGTTATATCAATTCTATATTATAAATAATAACAATAATAATGATGATAATAATAATGATGATGATAATAATAATAATAATAATAATAATAATAATAGTAATAAATCTTTATTTATCGTCGTTACGCTGGGAGTGTTGCCTTTTCTCCCAAGCCAGTGGCTTTTGTTTAATCGCTCGACGGCACAGATCTCGGCGTGAAAGTCGATTTTGTGGAGGAAGGAAAACCGGAGAACCCGGAGAAAAACCCTCGGAGTCAGAAGAAGATCGACAAATCTTAGCCCACATGCGAGGATTCGATCCCGGTTCCACAGAGGTGGGAGGCGCGAGCGCTAACCACTCGGCCACCCTGACTTCCCAATAGCAATACTTACGTAGCAGGAGGAATATGACGTAGCATGAGGCAGATGACGTAGCAGGAGACATGACGTAGGAGGCGTGTGGCGTAGCAGGAGGCAGAAACGTTTTTTTTATCTCAAAAAATAAGGATTCTGGCTACAAAAGTTATATTGTTATTATCTTCACTTGAAATTGTCTCAAACGGCAAACCGTTTCTGATCTTTTTCATTAGAAAGGGATAGTTTAAACAGACTACTGCCACGTCACAGGTTACCAGTGCCCGGCCTGCTCGGTCAAAATTTACATTCCAATCATTTTTTATTAAAAATTAGTGAAACATTAACATCAGACAGACCCTCGTTCCATATTCACCTACTTATTATCTGCGATGGTAAAACTTTTTGCGAAAAATAGTTTGCATGTATGAATTAACCGCACTGTCTGCAGTTTGAGAGAACTGGAGGAAGAGTTCTCTCGCTCGCCACTCCAGTCATGCGCAGTTTATGTTAGACTGGGTTTCCCGTATATTGAAAAGATGTTTTACTCCAAACTAACCCTGTATCGATTCGGTTCCTCCAGCCGGCATAGCTGATTTCTAAGTTGGTGATATTTTATCTTTGAATCATTATTTGATCATGAAGTTATAGCCTTTCCCATCCGACTTCTGAAAGAATAAGTTCGACTGTACAACGGTACCAGGAACTGGTACATCACAATAATGTTTACAGTGTGTAATGGACAGCCAGAATTATTCTTCAAACACAGTGTTGTTTACTTATCTGTTTCTCTCATGAGTAACATCTTAGTTAGGAATCCTTACCCTAAACTTTTTTTAACTTTTTTTCTGGATGGTGGCTTTCAATTTAAATTTGATTCTCGTTGATTTTTATTTCGTCGACCGTCCTATATAACTGCAGTTGCGATATTTGCTGTATACTGCATGTGCAGTCATCGTGTCTGATGAAAAATCGTATGTTTTATTTATTATCTAAAGTAGCTCAAATCAGTGCATTCATCAATGAAAACAAAGAAAATGCCTAACAATGTTTCAACCTGATATGAAGAAGAAAAGATTTGTAATGTACGGTACAATCAAGAATTGCTCATTGAATCCCTAAAAAAATCAAAAATAAAAGTCTGACTCAGTCAGCCAACAGAAATTTCTGCTTATTACCATTGTGCAAATATTTATAGCGATCTGATCAATACGAACTGACGAAAGCTTCCTTCAGCTATGCATATTAGTTTTGAACATTGTGTATTCCAGTGTGTACGGCCAATTTCTAAAATTACTTGTAAATTCTCTAAAAATCCAGAAATCTAAAATCTAACTCCGTCAATCGATGGGGGATATCCAATAGGGTCGTTGTGGGAAGTTTTATCGCGATATTATGCGAACTGATGGAGTTTTAGTTCTTTTAGTCATCCTCGGCTGTGCACATTGATTTTGACTATTGTGAACTACACAATCTGATATTGCTTGTAAATTCTCTAAAAACTGAAAAATCAAAAATCTAACTCCGTCAATCGACGGGGAATGTTCCTTAGAGTGGTTGTTGAAAGTTTTATTGCGATATAATGCGAAGAGTTGACAGGGCCTAAGGTTTTTTTCAAGAAACGTCGCCCTAAATAACAAGAAGAAGAAGAAGAAGAAGAAGAAGAAGAAGAAGATTAGCAGCGTTTGGGGACCAGTTCCTGGTCCAAAAACTGCCCGGGAACTGCCAGCATGGTTGTAGCAATAGTATAGTGGTCATCACATCCAACTAGTAGTCCGGGGGACGTGGGTCCGGGTACCATCACGTTTTTCTTTTTTTAGTTAATTCTTTATATAATCATTTGTATAAATCGCAGAAAAGATCGATATAAAGTAAGAACGAAAGGCCGAGTATGTGCATCTGTATTCAGATAACTGGTAACAAGATCTTTAAAAGTTAGAAGTTATATTTCGGCAACTTTCATGCCATCATCAGACTAATAATAATAATTACAGAGTTGGTGGAATATATACAGTGGTTACAGTAATATATGCAGGGTGAACAAAAAATGAACAAAAAGAAAAACTAGAGCTAATTAAACAAAGCGAGCTCGCGGCTAGCCTTCAGCCCGAGATTTAAAGAGGGCTTCTGGCTCTTAAAGATCGATATCTACAATGGAAAACTAACCGTTAGTTCAATAATTATAGGGATCAATTTAAGTGGTCGAGCTGTCGACTTTTCTTGAAAAAAAAAAATTTTCACTCAAAACCTTGAAACCCGCCTGAAAAAATTACACCTGAATAACAACAATAACTGTAACTTTTAATCTTTGCAGAAACAAAAAGAAATTGTCGCTGAATCTAATCATTGCAATCATGATTACCTTCACATTAAAATCAATTATTATTCACAACGTCCAGTGCTCAATTTGTTTTCTTTTATTGCCATTATTAATATTTTTACATAATTACTCGAGTACATCATCTCACCTCACCCCTTGTTCTTCCACCACCATGGCTTATACTCATTAGTGTTTTTATCTACACGAGCATATCAAGTTTAAACTCAGTTTCTTGCAATCAAGGCTAATCAGGCAAAAACAGAAAAGCTACAAAATTGTTTTGCTTATCGATGTTTGCTGATAGAAAAACGACTGCTCTTTCTATCAGAGCTTGCGACAAAATCGCAAAAAGGCACTATTAAAAGTGGCAACAACCACATATTGCTAAAGGATTTTTGGTAACTTTTTCAATTTTGAGAGGAAACGCTTGTTTTGCCAACGACAACAGATTCGGTAAAAACAAACGATCATCGTTTTACTATTTACAATTATTTTTTTGTATGTAGATGTATATATTCTGTTTCAAAGCATGCACGTCCTCTTTGGGAAATACTGTGAAATAGTTATGGTTGTTCTTTGTGAAAATTACGATTTCACTTCAGGGCATCGTTTTGATGCAGAAAACCTGTTTTAATTTGAAATGTATTCAAACCTATTTAAGTTCTTCGAAAATTTTTATTACCTCCCAGTAAACCAACATTGCATCATCCCTTTTCAGGCTAACTTGAAAAAACATCAAGATCTTGTATGCAGCTTTTCCTGTATTTTGGTAAAAGATACATTATCATATTTTGGTGAAAGGTGAACAGTTCTTTCTCGATATTTTGGTAAAAGATAAACAGTTCTTTCTCGAATTTTTGGTAAGAAGATTAACAGTTCTTTCTCGGTATTTTGGTTAAAATAAACAGTTCTTCCTCGATATTTTGATAGAATATTAACAGTTCTTTCTCGATATTTTAGAAAAAGATGAACAGTTATTTCTTGGTATTTTGGTGAAAAATAAACAGTTCTGTCTCAATATTTCGGTAAAAGATGAACAGTTCTTTCTCGATATTTTGGTAAAAGATGAACAGTTCTTTCTTGGTATTTTGGTAAAAGATAAACAGTTCTTTCCCGATATTTTGGTAAAAGGTGAACAGTTCTTTCTTGGTGTTTTGGTAAAAGACGAACAGTCCTTTTTCGGTATTTTGGTTAAAGCTACTATCTGCTTTTTTAATAGTGTAAAGAACAAAGCCTAAAAACAACAGGTACCTATAAACAAGCAAACTGGAAATTGAAGCAAAAATATATTAAAAGTTAAAAAAGCAAATGATGTTCGTTACCTATTTCTGAAAGGTTTTTCGTTTATAGTGTACATGTAGCGTACCATTTAGTTCCAAAAGCATCTTTCTTAACCGTAAGTTGTTGTGACAAAACTTGTTTTGTTTAAAGAAGATGCTGAGTTGATTTTCTCTCGAAGGGTGGGAGTGTTGATTTTATAGGAGTGGAAAAATGAATCACTCGCCCGCCTGGTTATGGAAGTAATATCCTTTTTGCGAGGAAGATGGCGGCGAATTGCACGGAGACATCTGCAGAAGACGTTGCGGAAGTCTTCACAAAGGCCGGCGTAAAGGAAAGGGTTCACTGCAATGTTTGAATAAGCAAATACATAGAATGTTAAGTGCATCATCCTCGGAGGCTGTACACTGGCGTAGAATAGAGTTAGATCAATGATGTACGGAGCCCAGCACAACATGAACGCTCCGACGATTTTAGCTAAGGTTATAGCGCCTTTGAAGAGAATTGTCCGCTTTCTTCGATTCTTGCGCTCCTCATCATTGCAGATGTGGTTTTTGGCTATCTTGATGGCTTGTCGTCTGGCAATACGGAAGATCAATCCGTAAAATATGATTATAAGGATGGCCGGGAAAATATAGTTGGCAACGACTATGAATAGTAGGTAATCAAGTTCTGCTTGAAACAGACAACTTCCATTGGATATGGACGTTTCTCCAGGTCTCCAACCGAAGACTGGCAGCAGACCAGAAATGATGGAATATATCCAGATCGTCACAATTATCATCAATATATGTTTCCTGTTAATACTTTTCGCAGGGAAAGGATAAGCAATTGTATAAAACCGGAAAACACTCACGGCCATTAAGTTGATAGCAGAACAGGTTAGTAGAGCAAAATGAACTGTATACATAAACTCACACAGAACCACCGTGTGGACAAACGTACCTCTCACATGCCATTCCAATTCCAAGGGAAGAACGCTGAGGCAGATGGTGAACTCCGCTAGCGATAAACTAACCAGAAACAAATTTACTTTTGTTTTGAGCTTATTGATAGCTGCAAACGAAATCAATACAAACAAATTCCCAAAGAAGCCAATGATACCGATTGTTGAAAGTGCAACAGTGAAGAAGACTCTAAAAGCGTCCGTTATTACCATGTCAGGATCGAGTGTCTTGCTCCCATTTCCGCCATTTGTTCCTTTTTCAACAAGTGTTAAGTTTGTGTTGTTTGAAAACGACAAAGCGTTACTGTTTCTTTGCATCATTACATTCAACGTGTTCCGGCTTTCTACCAACACCGCAGGTTGTACTTTGTTTCACTGTGGAATGACGGCAATGCGCTTTAGAATCTGTACGATGTTAGTAACAAACAAGGAACAAAGTTGACCTTATATAAAGGAGTAAAAACTGATGCCGCGGTTTACTTGTTTTTATATATCACGCTGCTCGACAACTGTGTGATATTTCATGCCCATTTTAAAATGTCTTTCTGTGCGTAAATATCCTGCTGAATTGTTCTTAATGCCAGGCAGTTTGCTTTATATCCAGCGGTGATTTTCATCGAACCACAGCCGATGACGAGTGTGTTCCTTTTTCTTATACCTGTCAAAGTGGTCGTAAGTCCCTAGGCTTTCTCTCAAAGTGCAATTTAGTAGATTCGTTAATGTTCCTTCGAAAATAGCTTCTTTTTGTCTGTTAACCAGCTTGGGTCCTAGTGGTTTCGGTTAGAGAAAACAAACCAGGCTCCAAAATTGTTTTCTCTTTGAGCTGTAAAAGAAGAAAGACATCAGTGCGAGTTCGTGTAACACATGAAAAGTTCGGTGTTGTTTAAAAAAAATTCATTAGAAAAACATCTTAATTTTCTGTTGTTACGCCCGCAAGCTAGGTTTTGTTTTTGTTAATGAATAATACTTCCAAGGTTGTTAGTAGTTTGTCAAATTTTTAACATCAGCGCACGACAGATGCTGGGTTTAACAAAAATGGTTTTGAAAAGTTTAAAGAAAACTATGTTGCCTACTTTTAAGTTTTTGTTTCTCTTTTACCAACAATTTCTTTTAGAATTCGTTGTAAATCTTGAATGATGTTTATTAACTTTATCTGATTCTAAAGCTACCAGTGGCGAGTGGAAAGATTTTGAGCTGTTTTTCTACAACAAAAATTTTAGTGGTCGTTTCTGTAGCTCCGTTTTGATTTAGTTCCTTTTGTAATAAAGTACATGCAATATTGAAATTAGCAGCTGAAAAAGGCAAATTAGGGGAGATCTAGTGTGAAATTGGAAGAAACATCTTTCTGATATAAATTTAACGCCCGTGGAGTGCCCTTAATTAATAAGGTTTCCTATATTTTTCGCCCACTCTAAATCTAAATATAGTCAATCCCAAGATTTTAGTAGACAGTAGAAAGAAACTTGAGATAGGCTTATTAGAATGACGATTATGTCACAGCTCATATATTTTTTGAACAGTTACTGAAATGAACTAAATTTCTTAGACTATATGCACTAAAATCCTTAAGGGGTCATAATTGGCTGAGCTGTTCCTTTAGTAATCTAAGATGTATCGGCCAATATTACGAGGAAAGCGTGCCAAAAATCGATTTTAACCATATTTTAGTATCATTATTACAGACTTTTTGGTGCCCTAGCGCCTTATTTGTTTTGGCATTTGTACGTTTTGAAAGAGTACTTAGTTTAAATGTTCAAAACAAAGTATATTTGTCAATATTTCTTATTTTGCCTCAGCGTCCGGGTAAGCAAGTAAAGAAAAAACTATGGTATTGTTTAGAAAAGGGATAAATCAGTTGAGAGGCAGAAATATATGATTAGTGTTATAAACAAATGCATTTACATGTCGAACCCATGGGAAATGAAGTAAATGAAAGAGTATAACATCAACGCAATGAGATTTTAGAGTAATAAGCTATGATGAATGTTAAGTTTGAGTTTGTTGTCCCAAGTTCTTTGAGGAAAATTTGATGAGGAATTTTTTAAATATTAAGCATTAAGATTCAAAGAATTTTTGAGGCTATTTTTGGTCCAATATTAAAATAGAAAATCAAATAATAACGAAGAGATATTTATCTCAGAATGTCATATTTTAATGAAAACATTGAACTTTACGTTTTTGTCTTATTTCCGACAGAAATGCTTTTAGCTAATGTTTCCTTTAACTGTAAAACAAAGAAGGTAAGGCCAGACTCCTTTTTGCCAAGAAAACTAAGAAGTGTTATATAAACTGCCTTTCAGTTTTTTCTTTGCTAATTTTTAACTAAATTTCGCTAAAAATGATGTTTGACACCTGATATTGCTAAAAAGCTTTTTAAAAGCCCTTCATTAATTTCAAAACGTATAACAAAAGACGATTGCAGTAAAAATATGAAAGCAATGACATAAATAATTGTTTACTTATTTCTGTTGGTTTTTTCGTTTATCAACGAGCGAACACTGAAAAATATCTTTGAAAGACTGAGAAAATATTGGTTATAATGGGCGATAGAAAATGAAAAAGACTCCAACCTCTGAATATTGCTCATTTTTCTTCTTAAAGTAGCTACTTCCGAGCGCTTAATACTAAAAACACCAAAAAGCTCTGCATATGAAATCCCACGTGGAGACGACAGGTACATACACTTTATGCACCATACCAGCCTCTAAAATTGAAAATGAATATTTTCTAATTGAATTTCATAAACACAGCAAACATCTGCAGCCCTTACTAGGCAGGTGTCTCTAAGATGAGTTTTACTGATATTCCTATCTGCCATCGTTTGTGGTGAGAGATACAACGAGCCAGGACAATGAACTCCAAGCTGTTTCAGGGTGGTTGAATTAGTGTCATTAAAAATATGTAGAACAAAGAGTCTTTCTTGCTGAAATCAAAAAAGTTCCCTTGAACAGAGCGAAGAAAATTAAGGAAACTTTCAACCCAATCTGTTTTATCTACTTTTCATACATTTTAACCATTTACCAAAAGTAGTTGGGAGATTGCACAACTTCAAATGGAAAATGACCGTACAGATTTACAATAGGTTTTCTGAATACTTTTAAAAACGTTCCAAATAGGTGTTGAACGCCAACAACCGACAACTCGACTAAGACAGTCCAGCGAGGCATGTATTGTGTGACGAATTACTGTAAACACTAATGAAACATGTGATTGCTTTGCCTCATGCCCACGCCACGGCGCTGCTAACATTCGCCTTCATCGGTCATTTCGTTCCCGGAGGCTGGAAACAAGCATATCAGACAGCCGCTTTGCTTGTGAGTTTTAAAGGCAAATCTGAACTTCTTAGTTTTTATTTGCGTGCGAAATTAAAAAATAGGCAGTCAAAGATGACTGGCATGTGACTCAAGGCAAAATGCGTATTAATGGTAATTTAAGTTAAGAGAATGAAATGGCAATTTTTTTTATGAGTAGCGACTTAAGTATTGTTTTGCATAGTGAACTATGGTTTCAGAAGAAAAAGTTAAATATAATCCGATCCAATTCGTAACCCGAGCCTTCGTTCTCTTAGCCAGCGTGATCTCCTTGGCGACGATCACATGTTTGAATAACTGCTTAGGAACGCCTGCTTCAATTGGAATGGTTACAACTCACTCATTCAAACCGATGACATAGTGACGTCGCAAAAACCGCAGCTGCTGTACGCAATCATGCAGAACCAAAACTTAATAGACCGACATTTTTACAATTTTGTTACTGGGTTTGTAGAAGATTCACTCTACTCTTCTTGCCCCCCTCTCCCCCCTCCCCCTGTCCCACTATCCCCGCTCCTAACCTAAAGCCAAACGTGAGTACTTAGTCAAAGAAGGGCAATCCTAAAGATCGTCACGTCAGTGGTGTGTTAAACATAGTTGTAAAAAGATATTAAACAAATTTATTTTTATAATGCTTAAATCATCAATTTTTTTCAAAAAAGATTAAAACTAACTTGATTAAATTTGTGGTAATCCTGTCATTTGTTCGTTACACGTGCCGTTTCAACAAACTAGCACTGTTGATTTCCATATCAGAAAATGCGAAACTACTCTCCATTGTATAACTGAAGATTAACACCATACACCTATAGCTTTTTGGTTACTTTAGAATTGATATTTTCTACTCTATACAATCATGATATTTTCAAATGATGACTTCAATAAAATACATACCCAACTAGCGCTTTTTTGTAATGAAACAACCAGAAAACTGATTGTAGTTCGCACTGACTCTTCGTTATATTGCAGCGACTAAGATATCCAAACATATTGAAGGTGTTGAGATATCTTAGGAAACATTTTATATGGAGCATATATGCATCGTACATCGAACATCAGTAATAGAAACAAAAGACTTTTAAATACTTAGCACGTTGGACGTTTCTAACTGACGATGGATAATTGGCTGAGCATTAATATTGACAGATCTAGAGTATAATGACTGAATGAGTATGATGACTGACTGAGCACGATGATCGACAGAGTATATGTTGACTGACTGAGCATGATGTTTGTTAGCTAGAGTATTACCACTTAATGAGTATGAGTATTGTCAAAGTATGGCGACCGACTGACCATGATGATTGACAGAGTATTATCAGATGATGACTGAATGAGTGTGATGACTGATTGTGCATGATGATTGACTGAGCAAGATCACTAAATGAGCTAATGACTGACTGAACATGAAGCAAGATGCGGTTGACATCTTATGGTGATTGTCTGAGCATGATAACTGTCTGAGTCTGAGCACGATTTTTTACAGACTATGATGGTTGACATAGTATGTTGACTGACTGAGCATGATGATTGACAGGGTATGATTACTGAATGAGTATGATGACTGATTAAGCACGATTATTGAATGAGCATGATGATTGACTGAGCATGATGATTGACTGAGCATGATGATTGAGAGATGATGGTTATTGACAAAGCTTGGTGATTTAGTGAGTATGATGATTGACAAAGCATTATTTACTGAGCATGAAGATTGACGAGTGATGACTAAAACGGTGTGTTGATTTACTGAGCATGATGATTGACGAGTATTCTGACTGATTGAACACTTAACAGTCAGTTTCCAAATACGGTCAGTCCGGTGTATGCTCAGATAGCCGTGATTGAGTGAACCAACCAGAACGTTAGAAACGCAATGATTAATCGAGGTTGAAAAACTTTAACAATTTGTTTTAATTGTTAGTGTTCCTTTGGGTTTTTTTATTTATTACACCCTACGCAGTTCAAGTGCAAATAAGGCTTGACAGGAAAGCACCAATTCATAACTTGAGAGTATTTCAAAAAGTGTTATGTAGAGATCGGCGGGGCAGGAGGTGGCGCCATGCATGTCACTTTTAAACGAAGTCAATTAGTTCTGGCACAAACCTTTCACTATTTTCTCAAGCATTCAAGGTAAGTAATACAAACTCCGGAAAAATTCAAATAAACTAAAAAGCAATAGTAATAAATATGCATGACGATTAAAAACAGTGGCGCTAAATTTGTGTAACTTGTTCAAATGAAATCACCCCTCGCCGCTAGCAAATTTGACAATAAATGAAAACCTGTGAGAAGAATTACAGTCTTTTCTTGTTTGAAAAACAAAAGAACTGGAAGGATTCTTTACAAAGTTCATTAACTGTTGTTTTACAATATTTTTTTCGGTATAGCGTTTGTTGGACTTTTTCCCGGCCTCTCCAAAGGACACACAGTCATGCCTCAGGGCTCGGAAAAGCTAAAGCCTTCATCTTTAGCCAAGATTTCAATTGATATCGCCCCTGCACTTTATCTTTGTTTTTTTTCTTCAGTTTGAGCTTTAGCAGGAAAGATATACTGATTGCTATCAATTCGTACTCTGGATTAACTAACACCAGAATTGAGGTTTATACCTCATCAATTAGCTACAGTCTTTTATTCCCGAAATAGAGTGCTTAATTAAACTTCGTGCTTACTTTCCGCAGGCGACGCCTGACATTTTCGCGTGTGTTACAATCAGTTTGAAAAAGAGTCAATAAATAACAAAGACCGTAAAGAATAGAATTTTAGCTGACTTTTAAATTCTTAACATTTTCAAGACACGCCTGACAGTATAATTAGTTTATCTAGGACAAGTGTTAAACCATTTGTGATTTAAAATAAATACAATGTGGTCAGCTCATGACCCGGGAAAAGAGCCGCCGAACTCCACATGCGAAAATGTGGACGCATGAGTTGTCTTTATTTTTATTTTTCAGATAAAGAAAAAAATAACTAATAAATGATATTTACTCGATTGTCTCACGAGTTTGGTCATAAATAAATAAACGCAACGTTTGGACCGTTGCTGCAAGTCCTCATCAGACGATTTACTATCCACGATGAACAATTTCTTTCACTTTATTGACCTTAAGCGTTAATTAATGCTAGGAAGGACGTACGGCGGTAACATCAACGGCTGTTGATGGCTTACAAAAACATAATTCTTGTCCTTTTCGATCACTTACACGCATTTTTTTTTATAAGAACCAGTAAATTTTGCCGAGGCTCGAGCTCATTGGTCTTAATTTTTGGCGATTTGAGCCTCAAATTGTTCTAAAAATGTTCTTATTTCTTATTTCTATGCATGTATATGTTTAAATCGAAGAAAACATAAGCCGAAAGCTAAGTGTTGCATTGTTTATGACTGTATTGGAAAACGAATTTGGTCAATTCATACATGCGAATTCATCGTGGATACGCCGACATTTTCCCCGAAGCGATTTCCAGTGATTATAAACTGAGAAGCATTTCCTGCATGTTTATTCTGTGTCTTAGAAACCAAAAGCCAAAACAGAAACGCAAAATTTTACCAACGTTTCGAACCTTTACTTCGGTTCTTCTGAAAAAATTGGTAAAATTTGGTAAAATTTTGCGTTTCTGTTTTGGCTTTTACTTTCTAAGACACTACATAACTCAAGCCAAGGCATCCCTAAGGGACCCAGAAACACGTAGCTGTTTGCTCACCTCTAGTTTTTTTAAAGAAAAATTGCATGTTTATTCTTTAATGTTCAGTGAAGTTCGAAGTACAGTGAAATTAAAAAAAAAAAATTAGCTATCAAGCCCAAGCCTCAGCTCGTTCTTAAATTGTTCTTAAATTTTGGTCAATTTGAGCCTCGTTGTTCTTATAAAGTTGTTCTTACAAAAAAAGGCGTGTAAATGATTAGTTTTCTTTCTCTTTTGTTCGAGATACACTCGGTGAACAGAAAAAAATTGAATGTGTTCTTTTTAAAGGCAAAAGACGAAATTGACAACATTTTCTGTAGGTCGTTCTCGTTGTCGCAAAACTTCAAACTGAGCTTTTCGCGTTGTAGTTTTCAAGGCGACGGCGTGCAGATAGCCACCAAAGTACATTGCAGCTGTTCAGCTCACTGGTTTCGTTATTGTTTTCTGCCGTCGTTCTCGGCGCTTCCGTCCTCGCATTTTAAGGTCCCGTCCTTATTAACGGCCTTCAAAAGCTGAAACATTTCCGTCCAGTAGCTACGTGAAGTATTACAAATGACATTGAGTTGTCTAAAATACTGTTCAGAGACAAACTAATGTAATCTCAATGTATAAACCTTTGGCAAAACTAATAGATTTATGTATGGTAAAGTTCCCAATCGAATTACTTAGAACGGAAAACAAAAACGAAGTTTGCGAACTTCTTTGCCAAAATGTTTCAGAAGTGCATCACAGGGGAGGGGAGGTGGGACAAGCGCAAGAAGATGGTAGAAACTTTATACGTGCAAGATTTTCTCACCTTTAGATATCCTCTCAGGGTTATTGGAGTGGATTTCTACAGACCATCTCATAATAGTACATAATTAGCTCGTCGACACCAACCGGTTTTGTCTCAAACGTTCTGCGGATAGCGAAGTCTATCGTTATTCAAATCTGCTTCAGTTTCAACTAGAACCCTTTCAGCCCCATGTGTGTTGCTAAATTCTCCCAGCTAGAGCCCATACGTTTTCATCAACAAGTCTTGGGAGAGTTTTCCTTTTCATCTTTAGGAGTTTGCTTTGTCTGATCAATTCTTACATTCTTGTTACAAAATGGCTTTTATTGAATGTGTTAGGTAAGAAGAAGTTAAACGTTGATAACTGACTAGAACTAAAATCTGGACCTAATAATATGAAATTACACGAAGCTTTATATGCGTCATTGCTATGCCTTTTGGCAAAGACACAGCACGGTGCTAATTAACAGCGCCAAAATGAACCAAACATTTTTACAGAAATATAGATTAGATTTCTCTGAATCATTCAAGCTATTTCATTTTGATGAAATTAACGCTTTTAGTCAATTATGAAGGAATTGTTCAAATAAAAAGAGAAACAGCTACTTCAATAGTTGAAATGTATTCATTGCTCAAACTTGTTTCCTGTATATCTATGTTTTTGTTTTAGCATCGTAGTATCACATTTTGCCTTCAGAAACGAGTGTCTGCCATATTGACTCCGGTTAATCGCTTCAAATTTATCTTCTGTCAGTGAGATATTAAAACCTCCCCACGCCTAAGGGTTTGCGAAACATAAATCTTTTTGTTTTTTGGCTGAACTGGTTTATAATGGCGGGCGGCCATATATGGAACAAGCCTCAGTATGTCGTAGTTTATTTGAAGTATATATATACCAATAATGTAACGGGCAATAACTCTTTCAGTTATAACGAGCGACGTTAGCCAAACCGTCTACTCATTAAGGAGTGAAGTGGGGTAATACTGTATCGTTTTCAAATACTAGTTCATTCTTAAGTTTGAAGGCCTTTAATTTTTTTTTGGCTGAGATGCATATATCAGTTAAAGTTGAGCCCGGTAATTTTACCTGATAAAGAAAATCCGAATTATCGGGGCTTCGAGGCAAATTCAAGGCAAATCAGTTTTGCTTCGAGTTAGCGGGGAATTCGAGTTACCGTGGGTTCAAGTTATCGGAGTTTAAACGAAGACCAGTTACAGAGGCCGTAAGTTTGAATTAATATCATTGTGCTCGAAGCTAATTAATGACACTTAATTCGATTCATCACTATCATCATCATTATCATCATCAACGAGACCATGATGATTTTTCTTATTACTCTGTCTTTTTGGTTCCATACTGAAATTATGAAATAAAAAATTTCCATTCCCAATTGAAATGAAAAAACGTATGTTTCTTTATTGGGAAAGTTGGATACTTTCAATCCCGAAAATTAGACTGAGACAGAATTAGTAATTTCTTACACTAACCCAAAATGTAATTTATGAATAGACGGCCATTTAGTGCAATTTCTTTTGTTTATTTCTACATTGAGAAAATTGATACTTCAAAGTTGAAATGTAAAAGTATGTTTCTATACTTGGGAAAATTGATACTCCGTTATTTAAATAAAAAATTGTATGCTTCTGTATGGCAAAAAATGACATTTCAAAGTTTGGGAAATGGTACTTCGATACTTAAATGAAAAATGTATGTTTCTATTCTGGAAAAATTGATACTTCCAAATTGAATGAATAAATTGTATGTTTCTATATAGGGAATACTGCTAATACCTCCAAATTGGAATGAAAAATGTATATTTCTCTATGTTAATACTGGGAAAATTGATACTCGATATTTAAATGAATCAAAAGAGACTTCTAGTCAAAGCATGAAAAACGATTTTAGATTACTATTTAAATTTTTTTTTTACTATTTAGCTTGCCACGACCAACAAAAAAACTAACATCAGCGTTACACGGGGAAAGCCATGAACATAGAATGGCAAAAAATTCTTGGAATTCCCAATTCATTTAAAATGTTTCAAATGTATGCGCATGAGTATTCAAATACTTACAATGATCGGTAAAATCTTACCAGATCCAATCTCTTCCATCAAATACTTGGCCACCTCGCTCTTTAGCAACGCAAACTGATCAGTTCAACCGGTTCAAATAAAACGGAACCTACGCTTCTCTCGGCCGAATGCGAAAATTATTAATGATCGGTCGGTGAGTGATTAAATGAAGGCTTTCATGCCTTAAAAAGTGTATGTTTCTATATTCGGAAAATTTGAAAAGAAAAAATGTTTGTTTCTAATGTAGGGAAAATTGGTACTTCCAAATTGAAATTAAAACAACATCTATTTCAGGCATTTATTATTTGCCTAAATAGCTAAACAGCCCCGGGGATGTTCGAGGGATAGACATTTGGGATTAGGTTTCTTTGCAACAGATGTTGGTCAGCAGTTTTGGCAGAAAACTTAAAACAAGCTAAACATGCATGATTACTTCTTATTCTTTTCTTTCGATCAGATCACTGTAATATGTCAAAGTGAAACTGAAGTTTGAAACTGAGGAAACCTGAGTTGAATCATGAACGAAATCTTAAATCTTATTAAAATTCCCGTCGCTCGACAAGGTTACGCCCG